>VZTO01000038.1:120844-264609 GCA_013400615.1 Syrrhaptes paradoxus
AAAAAAAACATGGCTCCAGAATATTCTGGAAAAAAATAGCCTTATCAATTATGGCTTAAGGTGATAAACCATGTTTTCTTTCAACAACTTATCTTAGAAAAGGATACATGAACTGATTTCTGGTATTTTGAAAAAGAGGAATTCAATCAGATTTTAATTTCTTGATTGAATGGCTTGCCTATTCCTCAACAATCTCAATAATGGAGTTTTTATAGATAATGGCTTTTTAATACTTATTTTGATGTCATAGGTTCAGTACACTTCTGAGATCGGTAAACTTGTCCACTTTACAAATCCTTTTAAATCATACACAAATATTCTAAGCAGAATTTCCCAGTCTTTGCATTAAACTAAACAACCCAAATTTCCCTATCTGTAGTACTGTAAAATAACACCATTAATTTATGAAATAAGTAATTTTAATCCTATTTCAGAAGGGAGCCATCCTAAAGGAGTATTCTCCATCAAAGTCCTTAAAGCAGAAGTACCAAAATGAATCTGTAGCCACATGAGACATTTTTATTGTCATCTACTCTTTTGGTTTAGTTCTTCATTAACATTTTATTTCTTTTAGACAGCAAGGTAACCATGGTTGGTAGCTTTGATTAATGAATTTATCTGCAGTGTAGGTTTTCTCTATAATTTGATAAGGTGCTCCCAAGGTTAATAATCTCCTTTAGCAAGGGGATTATATCAATTCATGTTCACAAGGTTAATTTAATCTGGATAAAATCGCAAAAAAAGGACTTGGCTAACTAAGTCTTCAGATGAGTCACAAGAATTCTTTTTTCCCTCCCCTCACAGCTTATAGATTTCTGTACAATTAAAAGGCAGCCACTCTGAAATAATCAAAGCTGAATCAGTCAGGTAATAAACATGCTATTACAGACTCAGTGGGCTCCAGGATTTGGTCCAAGGTCTTTAGGTAAAATCCCAGTACTGGTGCTTTCTTTGTAGAATGATACATGCTAAGAACCAACATTAGAGTATCCAATTTGGACAAAGATCTCGGTTGCTAAGTACAAGTAAAGCAAAGACAAAATCATCATCTTTTTTTCCTCTTCTGATGGAATGAAACAAATCCAGCAAGAATGGAAAGAGAAAATTGTTTGCGAGTGGCTATTCAGTAACTGTGATCACTGACTGAGGTGACTGACACATTATCATATGGCATCAGCAATCTTTTCTGAATCAGAGTGCTGGCAAAAATGATGGCATTTTCAATTTTTTTTTTTAATGTGAAATCTTTAATGGAAAAGTTGTGATTATTTCTCCGGTTTTTTTTTTGGTTCAGTTTGCTCTGGCTTTTAACAGGGTGAATTTATTAACGTATTACTGATCTGGAGGCCAATAACATCTTGTGACAGGGTGCCCTTTAAAGTAAGAGATATGAATTAATGTGCTATTAACTCTTTCTGTAAAAGATGGTAGACATAAAGACCACAGTGAAGAAAAAAAACATACCTCTCGGATACATCATTTGCAAAATATTGTAACTGTGGATTTGTAACTTCAACTTAGTTTATTTCCTTGGAGAGGAAGGTTTATATGGGTAAAGGAATCAGCATTAAAGAGAGTAGAATCTCACTAGTTTTCAGATAAACTGAAGAGCAAACCATTAAAATTTTCACAAGTGACAGATACCTAAATGAAGGCAACAGTACAGATATCTCCTAGCTAGCAGATTCACAAGGCTGTTCAGCACATGGAGAAATCTGCGTGGACCAGTATGGTTGAGCTGGGCCCTCAGAGACAGGAAAGGCAGCAGAGAAATTCCCTACCTCAATGAGAACAGGAGACAGATCTGGTGCATTCTGAGTTTGCAACTTCTTGTGTTTTCATAGGATCAAAAGAAAATTCAGGCCAGAAGGGACTTCTGGTCACCTATTCCAAGCCCCTGCTTCTAATTTGTTTTCTTTCTTTCTAACTTTCTTTCTAAGTTTGTAATTAAGGGCTGGACTTTTTGCTTGAATCAAGTAAATTTGTTTTCTGTTTAAGCTCCTGTCCCATTGCAAAGATAGGACTGTAAGTGGCAGGGCACAGAGTGCAGTTTCTGCCTCTTTTGGAAAACATTGGGTTACGCAGTGTTGTATCTATTGCTGGGGCATATAATGTGCACACTAATTTCACAGCATCATCTTCTAGTTTGCATTTACTTTCAGCAGAACCTGTGCAATCTCTTCTGTATATGGTAACTGTTTTCCTTCAAATAAGATGGCAAATAGGAATAATTTATGAGAAAATATTGCAATAATTGTCACTTCCCTGGCTTTCAGAAGTATGTGGTTACAACTAAGCATTTGCCAAAGTTCATCTATTTTTGTTTTTAATCTCCTTTTATTGATACATGGACAGTTATAATGCTGATTTCCTACAAATTATCTCCATGCTCACCCCTTGTAATTCAAGCCTGTAATTCAATTTATTCAGCAGCTAATGTTGACTCTGTCTAAGTCCTTCTCTCAGAGATGTGAGACTATGCCACAGTGTTCCAGAAGACCTTGTGCACGGGATAAAAACAGTTCCCTTTTACCAACTTTAAATTTGCAACTCTCATTTTCCCAGGATGACTCTATTGCTTGTATTATAAAAGCCCAGCTCATACAGTGCATGATTCACATTTTGTGATTTGTGATTGCTTTATGTATCCATATCCCACGTCCTCTCATTCATCAACTTTACAAAACCAAGCAGTGAATTCCTGACCTGACTGAACTTGGTGGGAGTTTTGACATTGCCTTCAATAACACTGTGATTTCATCTAAAATCTTTGTAGCCTTTGAATGAAAGAGCCTTTGGTCTTCTCTTTCTGGAGGAGGAAGAAGAGCACCAAGACACAGGGTGATGTTATTTACATTTTCATTAGATGTATCTCTTCCATTTGAGAGATATAACAGTCAGTAAGATCAGAGAGGATGTAAAGGTGAAGTAATTAGAATTTGCCAGTGTGGGAATAAGTTAGCTGAAATCTGCATAAGCATTTCTTTTGTCAGTATGTGTAAAGACTTGGACTTAAGAGACCATATTGACTCATTTGCCTTGCCAGCAATAAGCATAAATAAGTTAGAAAGAAAATTTAATTCTGATGTCTATTAAAGAAAAGCCAGGCCTGGTTAATCAAAGTTTTAAATTAATCAGAGGTGAAACAAAATGATCCAGAGGTTTATTTTTATCTTGAAATGAATGTCATTTCCATTCCCCATTCATTCCTTTATGTCTGATGGATCACTTTCTTCCCTCACAGTGAGTGTGAACACAAGGAGTGGGAGCCCCTTTCCTGCTAGGTTGCTGTTAGAGAGCCTTCTAATATCCTTTCCAGTACCCTTTGTGCTCTGGACACCACTGCAGAGGCAGTAAAATGTAAGAACGTTTCAGAGATGGAAAAAAATATACAGCTTTATACTTTGAATATAGGAAATGCAAGCCTAATGGGAGACTGCAGCACTGGCTGCACACTCAGCACGTGAGACTTGGCCAGTACAACTGTATTGCTAAAATTGATGTCATCACTGAGATCACACTCCAAAATGCCCTGCTAGAACGTGCTAACAGGGAGACGGCTGCATTGCCTGTTTGATAATGGAAAATTGCTGCTTGGCCAGTCCTATGGCTGTTTCCCTATTTCCACTCTCTTTTGCAATTTCCCTTTTCAGTTTGCAAGCCTGTCAAGGAATACGCCAAGCCTGAATAACAGTGCTCTTTTGTTGAGTTGACATGTAAACATTGCATACAACAGTATTAAAAAATGTCAAAATTGAGCCTTCAAATGAATACAGATAATTTTTTTTTTATATATATTTCTCCCCTCATTTCCCCAAACACAGTCTGGGAAGTTATATCTTGACTGACTAAGCAACAAGCAGCATTCAGCATGAGGCAAGCAAGCTGCCAGCAGCTCCCTGAGCTGAGCAGGTTTGTCTGTATTCCTCCATCTCTTTTGTTAAATTACATTTCTCTGTGGCTTTGTCACTCATCTCATGCTCTCACCCCACTCACACTACTTTTGACAGTTATAGTCTCTTGAACCACAGACACATGTACATAAAGACCTCACCAGCTTTAACTTAGCTACATACTATGCCTCTGTAATATGAAGGGTTTCCTTATATTATAGAAAGGAATGGAATTTCACAGATATCAAACAGATTTTACTAGCCTCCCTTGAGAGCCGGGACAATAATATGCTTCACAAAGCATCCTCTCATTGTGCCTTGCAGAACCCAGGAAACTCTGAAGATGCAGCAAGGTTGCTTCTCCTCTCTCAGACCTGGTGCTAGTGAAGGTTGAGCGCTTTGCTCTGCCTTCAACAGGGGACAACATGGAAAGAACAACCCCTGAAAATGCCTGTCCCCCTCCTTTCTGCAATCATGTCAAAACAGAATTGTTCCTGCTTTACAGAGAAAAAATTATACATGCAAGATTTTCATCATCTTTTGAAGGTCACACAGCAGTCTAGTGAATACCATCCATGTTTCTAGATTCCTGTGCTTCCGGCAAAAGGTCATCAGATAATGTTTGGTTTTGTGCTATTATTTACTGCTTAAATGCCAACATGAGAGACACATCTTTCCAACAGAAAATCAGGCAAATATTTTTGAGTGCAATATAATCTTCTCAGAACTCTGAGACAATAAAGTGCCATTAAAGATACAGTAAAAACCAGAAAAATGTTTATCAGAAAAGGCTAAGAGTTTGGGGGTTTTGTATGACAAAAAATACCAACCAAATAATCAACTCCTCTTAGCATTTTAGAAGTAGTTTCTGCCAGGTCCTGAAAATGACAAATACTTTTTAATAACTCTTTAGATGTTCAGTATAGAATGCTAAACTGGGGCATAAATTCTCTATTCAGGGAACAGGAAAAAAAAATATAACTCCAGACACAAAACAAGCTGAATGAAAAGGCAAAAGCAAAAGTCCCAAAGGAATACTGAAAACTTCAGTAAGCTCAATAAGGAAGATGTTTTCCTCCAGTAAAGTGCAGAATTCTGGTGCTAAGATGTCATGGTTTAGACCCAGCTGGCAAGAAACACCACACAGCTACTTGCTCACTCCTCCCACATCACCATGAGGGATCAAATTGGAAGAGTAAAGAGAAGAAAACTTGTGGTTTGAGATAAAAACAGTTCAAAAGGCAAAGCAAAAGCCGCTCAAGAAAGCCAAGCAAAATCAGGAATTAATTCATCACTTCCCATTGGCAAGCAGGTGTTCAGCCATCTCCTGAAAGCAGGGCTCCATCACACATAACAGTTACTTGGTGTGGTGGGTTAACCTTGGCTGGATGCCAAGTGCCCACCAGGCCCCTCTGTCACTCCCCCTTCAGCAAAATAAAGGGGGAGAATAAGATTAAAACCTCATAGGTCAAGATAAAAGCAGTTTAATTAAAGCAAAGGCCAAGGCCACGCACAGAAACAAAAGATAAACAAAGATGTTATTCTCTACTTCCCCTCAGTAAGTGATGCCCAGCCACTTCCCAGGAAAGCAGAGCTTCAGTATGTGTAGCAGCTGCTCCTGGAGACAAACACAGTAACAAATGCCCCCCTCCTCCTGCCTGCCCTTGGCTGTTATGGCTGAGCTGATGTCACATGGTATGGAACAGCCAATCCGGGTCAGCTGTCCCGGCTCCACCCCTCCCATAATGTGTTATAAACACCCTGCTGGCTGCCATGGTAACACAGCACTGTGAGGGCTGCTGTGGGGGGATGCTGACTCCATCTCAGCCAGACCCAATACACTTTGGAAGACAAACACCTTAACTCCAAACATTCTCCCCTTCCTTCTTCTTCCCCCAGCTTTATATGCTGAGCATGGTGTCATATGGTATGGGATGTCCCTTTGGTCAGCTGGGGTCAGCTGTCCTGGCTGTGTCCTCTCTGACTACTTGCTGGTGGGCTGGTGTGAGAAGCAGTAAAGGCCTTGACTGTGTAAGCACTGCTCAGTAATAACACTCCCTGTATTATCAACACTGTTTCCAGCAGAAATCCAAAACATAGCCCCACACTAGCTAGTATGAAGAAAATTAACTGTAAGCTAAAACAGGCACATAAGATAAATGCCTCTCTCAAAAAAAAATTTTAAAAAGAAGAAAAAAAGGAGGGACCAGCTCTAACACACTTACATAGACTTCATATACTTAGAACTTACGCAGGATGTGGGAAACTTATAATTTGCATGCTAAAAAGGAAACTGGGCACTATTTTCCATCTCTTTTGTCATCAAGCTTTAGCAGAAGTTGGATGCTATACTCCTCTGCTGTTCTTGAAACTATTCCACTGGCCAGAGACTGAAAAAGTCACCAGGCAAAAAAAGAAAAATTGTGGGAATGGGGACTGGGT
Source organism: Syrrhaptes paradoxus (assembly GCA_013400615.1). NCBI lineage: Eukaryota > Metazoa > Chordata > Aves > Pterocliformes > Pteroclidae > Syrrhaptes > Syrrhaptes paradoxus. The sequence goes on from VZTO01000038.1 coordinate 127,180, forward strand.
TTTGGGGCTGCTTGTTTCTTGAATAGCAATCCAAAATATTAGAACAGAAAGTTGTACCTTTCTCTTAAAGCCAGACAAACTTTCCCTCTCCAGGTGGAGATACCACTCAGTTGCATGTGAATGTCACTCCTATGCATGTGTGTAGCAGGCTAGGCTCTGGCAGCAGCCCAGAGACTGACGACCGGGTGGGCCATGGTGGAGAGTTCCTTCTCTACAGCTCCAGAGCAGGGATCTGGGCACCCAGCCCCTCAGTCTTGTCAGCAAAGCTGACCAGAAATATCACAAGTGACCAGAAACAGACCTTCCAGTGGTTGGTTCTTTAACCACTTTTTGGCAGTTTGGTTTGGCCAAGGAAGTCAAAGTATCTGTTTTACCTATGTACCTTCAGTGTTCAGCAGCAGCTGAAAAAGTCATTTTCAGGATCAGTTTTCGAGTTTAACTCCAAATTCAACTGAATATTGGTCTCAGACACTTGTGTATGTTACTGCTTGCTTCCTTTAGTCTTCTCCAAGATATCTGAGAGAGGTCCTCACTGTGCCTCTGCATTTTCAGAAGATGCAAGGTATTTGCCATAGCTTGTAACCATTGTAAGGGCTTGTGTCAAAGTCCTACAGTTAGTTAGAGGACTTTTTATTTATTTTGGTAAACCAAATTCAATTGCTTACCCTTCCGGGATTTTTAATAACAATTCAGACCTTTCCCCTAAGGGTTTCCTGATTAACATTACTTGTAAAATTGAGATGTTACTCTTAGAGCGTATAACAAACCAACACTTTTTGACTGCGTGCAGTGCTTGGATGGCTTCTCTATGGATATATTTCCCTCCCTATTAAGCTCAGGATTCAGGCACAAACATTTTGCAATACCTAACTTCTAGCTACCTGGCTCTTCTGGAGTGGAAGTCTGTAGGCTTTTTATAGGAAGAAGATGTGCGTATTTCATCCTTCTTGTTGGGGTCTTTGGATGGAGAGGGGTGAAAGCGCTCAGTCGCCTATGGTGAGCCTCAAGAAGTTACTGCAGTCAGACACGTCTGCTCCTAGACGCAGATCCTGTCCTAGAGAGCTTTTAGTTAAGAGTCAGAGGCAATTATGCCAGGGAGAGGGAGCAGAAAGGAAGGAACCATGAGATATATTTCACATTAGCAGTGGATGAGAAACAAGAAATAGTAATAACTATGGGAGCTTGACCTGTGTGCAAGTCTCAACCTTACCATCTAAGAGCTCTAACCACTAATTCACTGATTCATATTACTTTCTTGTTTTCCCTCTAAGTATGCTTTTGAGTTTGGCTCTTAGATATCTCAGACATACTTAGTAACATAACAGCTACCCAAGGGGCTCAAAATGATAGTCGTTTTGACCTATATCCCAGTGATTATAGTAGTTATTCAGAAAGCAGTACAATAAGTGGCCCCAGTAATTTGTACTTTGGATGTATGCCTGCTGAGCATAGACCTTATCTTCGACCTTGACACCAATGAAAGCATGGCAGATCCCAGAGGTTTTCAGGCATATGTTAGCTTGTTTGAAATTATTAGTGCAGTGACCTCTATTTCCAATAATGAAGCATATTTTCTGCATGCTATAATATCAGTGAATTATTTGATATTGTATTCTTCATAAGTTACAACTAGCTCTCATTAATTCTACCGTTCATTTCCTTTGGCTATGTTGTGTTAAATCACTTACTACATGAAAAGTGATAACCAGACCTACTGTGTACACTATGCTTTTATTTTACAAGGAGGATTTGAATATTCCCAGACCACATGTTCTGTTACATTTTGTTTTCATTGTTTTGTTCTCAAAACCAAAATTTACTTTGCTTACTTTAATGCAGTAATCTATACTGCTGTAATAGGGAAGCGTTTATCAGCCCTCCAATACGAAATTTTATTGTTTGTATTATTTAAAATTACAAAGAAGTCCTAAAGGTATTTCCCATAAGTTTAAAGACTAAAACGCCATTCAGAAAACAAAATTAAAATAAATTGTATTTGCTTATAGGTATTCTCTTTGGGGGAGTTTCAAAACAAATTAACTCAGCAAGGCTCTTTACAGTCTGAAAACAAAACAGACCAATGATGTTCTCGGTAAAGAGATGTTGTCTCTTATGTCATGAGGTTATAACGGATAAGGAAGATTGGTTTTCTATCTGACAGTCAATCATGGCTAATGGCTATCTCTTGTTAGTAAATGTTTATTAGTTATCCTCATCATTTGAATATTACATATTTTCATAAATTAAACCTTATGCTTTGGGATTTGAACTGTTTTCTAGGTTGGTGTTTCCTCATACTATTTGGTACTAAAAAAAAAAAAAAAAAGGAATTGGACACATCAGTGGATCTGGATTCATAGTTTCCTGAGGAAAAAAAAAAAATTCTCCTCCCTCCAGCCCCATGTGCTATAAATTCTTTGACCATAACACGTTACAGTGTGGTTCATGATGTTACATGTTTCTGTCTGAATGCTAATCTAGGCTGACCTCAATTCCTTTTCAGTAGTTGGGAGAACATGCATTTAAATTCTTCCATGTACTGATCTCACATGGCTAAACATCTTTAAATTCATCAAGATAGCACATGAAGAATAGAGGCTTCTTCAGTTCTGAACAACTTTCAAAAACTATCAGTATGGGAGACAGTAATCATAGCATCACACATGTTTTATTCCTAGGGAAAAAACAGGATAGGCCTTAAATCTACTGAAATCAATGTAACTTAAATTCTCAAATAAATATTAGAGAAAAAACCTGAAAAAGCCTAATTAGCATCTAGAAGATATCAAAATGATAAGCAATAGTCAGTATGGGTTTCTCAAAAAGAAATCCTGCTGAACTAATTCTATGTCATGGCAACAAACCTAGTAGTTAGGTGAAAGTAAAAACTTTGAATTTAATCAGACTTTTGACCCTGTCCAACAGGATTTTCATTTGACTTCCTCCAAAAGTACACTCATGATTAGCTTACCAGAAAATGGATAGGCAACTGGAGAAAAATTTTTCAAGATGTCAAAAGGATTAACTCATTGCAACAGAAGGATTTTGTGGGTTCCATAATCTTAAATATCTTCATTAGGGACCTGAACAAAAGATTATGCACTAAATGTGCAAGAAGCAGTGAGGGGCTGTAAACTTAGTCTAAGAGGAAGATGAAACATTTTGACAAATGGGAGCAACTGCCAGGGAAAAAAAAAAAAAACCACAAAAACAAAAACCAACCAACCAAGCAACCCCGGCAATAAAGAAGAAGAAATACCAGTCCTAGACAGGAAATAGTGACAACCAAAAATCAGTTACACATAGAAATCAATGGCAAGTGGTAAAGTAGTATCAGTGCAAATAAGAATTTGGGTAATGATTGTTTACAAACAAATCATAATTAAATAGTGTTACTGAAATACTGAAAAATAAAACCTCAATTGTTTAAAGTGAATCACAGCAAGTAATCATTCTGCCCTGCTCAGCACCGATATGGCCTCCCCAGGACCCCTGTTTCCAGCTGCGAATGTCACACATCAAAAAGATGAGCCCATAGGAATTATCAGAGAGACAGCAAATGTGGAAACACAAAAATGTGATTTGGTTTGTCAAGAGAAAAGAAAACTGTGGGGAAACATGGTGACAAGCTTAAAAGGCTGCTGAAAAAATAAGGGAATAAACTTTTTTCACATCTGCTGTGAATGAGACAAGTAGTTTGGGCTAGAATTGCAGTAATGGAGGTGTACATCAGGCAGGTGGAAAAGCTGGTGGGAAAGACAGGTAAGTACCAGAGCAGATTGCTTAGGCATAATGTGGAACACCTTCCTCCACAGGATTTAAGAGCTGACCTGGGATCTGTCAGGAATATTTTAGCTACAAGCAGTCTTGCCTCAAATGAAGGAGGAAAAATGAGATGGATTTTCTGATTCCCAGGTTTTTTCTGCCATTCTGAGCAAAATTCTCTCAAAAAACCACAAACAAACAAACAACAAAAAAACAACCAACAAAAAAAAAAAACCACAACAAAAAAGATTGCACAGGTTAATACCAGTAGGCTACACTGGTGTCATTATGTGAAATGCTCATTTCCTGTGCTGCTTTTCCACTAAGGTTTGTCTGCTTTATAGGAATCTTATTTATGGTTTGAAATCCAGCATTTATTCCTGGGTCTCCAGCACATATTCTGAAAACTTGATAACATTTCTTGTGCAGTACAGCATAGTGCTCTTACAGTGCAACTAATGAATCATACTGCCATCCAAAATGTTTTCAAAAGGACTTTTCCTTGAGTTAAACATCCTTGAGGTCTGAAGCAATATTCTCTATTACAGCCAGTCCCATTCTAGTTTGTTCCTGCACTTGGCCAAGGCCATCTGTGATTCCCTAGTTTTGACATCATGTTTTGTTTTATTTACTGGAATTGCATATAGCCTTGAATGAGCTGTAAGTTCTGCTTGCCTAATGGATCATGAGGAAGTATGGTCACTCAGCTGGAAACATATTGCTTCCTGATCTTAATTGCATGCAGACGACTACTGCTTTTGGAATGTGAATTCTGCTTCTGTACCTCTAAAGTGTTTGTCCTGATGGCAATTTCATTACAGCAACAAAGAGCTTCATGCGCTTTTTTAAATTAAGAAGAATAATGTTCCACATTTGTTCAAACCCTTTAGATCATTATTCACTGACATAATTTGACTTGTGCTTCATTCTGCAGGAAATGGTATAATCGAAGCCAATGAAGTTTTCTCACATTTTATTCAAAAGATTAATGAAGCTTTAATTGATATAAAAATAAAACAGTGCTTCTCGTGAACGCATGTGTTTATCTTAGCCACAGGAAATGTATAATGGAAGATCACTTAACTATACCATATGCTATTTTTTAGCATTCTTAATGGACCTGGCAGATTGCCTAGTAGAGCATCTTGTCTCTGATAGGGATTAGTACAGGTGCATTGGGAACAAGCATAAGAAACAGAGCATGCACAGAATGATCCCTCCTAAGCATACTTTCTTCTCTTATGAACTTTATAAGTTATAGCTGTATTTAGAAATACTTATTTTAAAAATTGGCTGTCAAATATGTCATGGAATCACAGAATGGTTTGGGTTGGAAGAAACCTTAAAGATCATCTAGTTCGAACTCCCTGCAATGGTCAGGGACACCCTCCACTAGCCCAGGTTGCTCAAAGCCTCATCCAGCCTGGCCTTGAACACCTCCAGGGATGGGGCATCCACAGCTTCTCTGGGCAACCTGTTTCAGTGTCTCACCACCTTTACAGGAAACAACTTCCTCCTAATATCCAATATAAATCTACCCACTTTCAGCCTAAAACTGTTATCCCTCATCCTATCACTCCACTCCCTGATAAAGAGTGCCTCCCCATATCTCCTGTAGGACCCCTTTAAGTGCCGGAAAGCTGCAATAAGGTCTCCCCAGAGCCTTCTTTTCTCTAGGCTAAACAATCCCAACTCTCTCAGCCTGTCCTCATACGTGAGGTGCTCCAGCCCTCTGACCATCTTTGTGGCCCTCCTCTGTGTCCTTCCTGTGCTGAGGACTCCAGAGCTGGACACAGTACTCCAGGTGGGGTCTCAAGAGAGCAGAGTAGAGGGGGAGAATCACCTCCCTCGACCTGCTGGTCACGCTTCTTTTGATGCAGCCCAGGATCTGGTTGGCTTTCTGGGCTGCAAGCACACACTGTTGGTTCATGTTGAGCTTCCCATCTACCAGCACCCCCAACTCCTTTTCAGAGTTGCACCTCTCCTCATTGGTTCCTCTGCCACTTGGAGAAGGAAGCTATCATCAACACATCTCAGGAACCTCCTGACTTGCTTATGCCCTGCTGTGTTGTCTCTCCAACAGATACTAGGGTAGCAGAAGTCCCCCATGAGGACCAAGGCTTGTGCACATGTGGCTGCTCCTGCCTATAGAGGGCTTCGTCTGCCTGATCTTCCTGGTCAGGTGGCCTGTAACAGACGCCAACTATAATGTCCCCTGTCCCTGCCCTCCCTTTAATCCTGACCCATAAGCTCTCGCTTGGCTTCTCATCCATCCCCAGGCATTATTTCTAAAGAAATAATGTAATTGTTACTCTATAGCAGGGGAGAAAAAAACATGCCTTCATCAAAACACTTATCTTTTATATGCTGCAGTATAGGTCTAGATGTCAGACCTGTTGGATTTGTACAGGTTACCATTTTTTTTTCTACTCTGTTTGAAGTGAGAATAGGGAGAAAAATTATACTCATCTGGATGGCAGCAGAATAATTCAGATTTATATTACCACTATCAGATAAACCAAGACCAGTATTGTGAGGAGAGACTACAACCTGGTATGTACTTGTGCACCATGAGGTAGAAGAATAATTATTTCCTTCCATAAATGGGAAACCAAAGTGCAGAAAAATGCAGAAACTTCCTTAGGATGGCACAAACAGCATTGACAGAAATGAACTCCAGGATTTTCAGGTTGATAACTGGACTATATATTTAGCTTCCAAATTGAAATATAACTCAGCTTGCCATCTAAAGCCAGCTGTCACAGGATAATTTTATTACAGTGAGATGGGAATGAAACTCCCAACTCTAAGTGATTATTACATTTTTATAGGAAAGTGTGAACCAATGTGATCATGGTGATTAAAGAAGACCTTTCCTATTCTGTTAAGAAACCTTCCACTAAGTACAAGCATATAAGAACTCCTAATAGCAGTGTGTCACCTTTAATTGGTCTTACACAAAGGGTGAAGTGACACCACTCAAAATAGGGAAGCACATAAAAAATAAATTCCTGCTTATGCAATCTTTTAATACTAGAACAAGTGAAAATGCCAGTACCTATTGGTAGAAGTCAACTTAAAATTGCCACAGCATACTACAATGTCTTCTAACGAACACTCCAAATTCACTACTATTCAGAATACTATCTTTACGGAACCTAAGGAATAAATATGCACATAATAAATGCACACATCATTATTAGATACAGAGGGATACATTTAAAAAAAATAAATTTCACGTTCTGGAGTATTAGCAAGTATTTTATGTTCCTGCTGTCAAGAGAATATGGGAGAGTTTCAGATTAATTTTAGCATTTTTAAAGGGATTGCAAAGTGCACATAGCTACAGAGAAAGGGTTTGAAGTATGTGGTACCCATCACAACTAGACTGGGTGCAAGCTACAGTCAGGACAAGTAAAGCCCATCAAACCAATGCCATTTTAAATGATACACATTTAAAGAAATGAATGAATGAGATGACTTCATTCTTTCAGTTCCATTCGGTTTAGACAGAATTACAGACAGACTGGAGAAACTGCTAATGGAACTTGCTGCCTTTCTAAAAATAGAAATACCAGCTTGAAATGTAGTGCCTGTGCCTCTGTGGAGTCTAAAGAGAATGGAAATACAACTATAAGTAATTTTTTGAAAGATATTGCTGCATTACAATATTTGCTGATATTCAGTAAGCCTATATCAGCCCTTTTGAAGGACTCTCTATATCTCTCTATGATAAGGAGCTTTATTTGTTAAAAAAATAAAAAGGAAGTCAAATTCCTGTGTCCTGCTACCTTTGTGGGAACTGCATTAATTAATTAATTATTTAAATAACCTGTATGTAAATTCATACACAAAATTTTGTACCTCTAAGTTTAAATCAGGTGCTTAATTATGAGATGGACATCATGTATCGATTTGTTTGTATCGAAAGAAAGCACAGTGTAAAGTGCAAAGTAAAGAAAATGAGTGGTATTACATGGTAATTCTAGTGGATGAAGGACTGCATGACCTTATCAGGCAGAATCTCTGACTCCTTTATTCTAGGCACTAGCTTCTGAGCTTTTTAGAAAGCAAAGGCTCTCTTCAAGAGAAATGAAATATTGATTTTAGGTTCTAGCTAGACTCCATTAAGGTGCTCTTTTAAGTCACATTGTGTCTGCAAAGAGTGGACTTTCATGAACATAAATCTGTTTTCTAAAACCTGTAAGTGGGCTTCTCAATAAGCATCCAGAAATAATTCACCCAGCTTCCCTGTGCATCCATAGAACTTGCCTCGCAGCTTTCTTAAGCACTTTCAAAAAACTTTACCTGCATGTCTAGTGTCAAGTGCATCAATAATGACTAAGTTATACTGCAGACAGCCCATTTGTTTCTGAATACAGCGGCAACAGAAACAGCATTGTGAAAAAAAGACAATAACTCACAGAGCATTCTTCTGTGTGTTGAAAGAAAATGGTTTGAAAGTGTATTTGAATAAAGACAACCTTCTGATCAATGTGCTACATGGTTAGGGATGCCTCTTAGGAGTTGCATCATAATTGAAAAATACTGCATACATATGGAAATTTGCTATATTCTGCTCTATTGAAAGTAAAATATAAAGACAAATAGTTTCTTTTTTCCCCAAAAAAGGCATAAACAAAGGTATTCACTTCCTTGATCATATAAACACTTACACACCTCTTTAGAGTATTACCCTGGAGATAGCTTTCACATGTGTAGATGCACACAGGCCTATAGAGATCGTTACTGCTGGTTCTGATACAGAGTTTGACCTCTCTGAATAAAGACAGCTGCTATCACCCAGACTGGTGCTGCTCTAAGGCCATACCTTGACAGCATCCTGAATGTTTGCGTGGGCAATACAACTGAATCCCTTCAGAACACCATGAGCACTGAGCAGCACTGAGAAAAAGCGTTTCAAGGGCTTGAAGAAAGAGGGAGACTTTCAAAACAAATAAAAAGTAATGCTTTTTCACAATTCAGCTAAGTCTGCAGTCAGACCATCAGTCTCATTAAAACCTAAGCAGAGAATAATCTTTGTGGACATTCAGTATGCTAATGCTGCTCCTCTGGGTTTCTGCACCTGCTTGCAGAGGGGGAAGAAAGCCGGTGAATAAAACAAACCCGTGCAAACCTCTATCATTACAACACCACAAGAGTTCAGATCTTTGTATTCACGAACACACATGAACAAAGAGTATGTGTGATTTCTTTCCCCTTTCCCTCCTGTTCTCCTCTTGTGTGAAAGAGAGCATCACCACTGATACTGAATAGCATGATACTTTTGCAGAGCTGCCCCTGTGATAAGAAAAAGTACTTTTTGGCTTCTGGCTACAGATTAATTAATGTATAATGAGTCTTTTTAAAAAAATATTACAGGAAGAAGTGATATACTGTCCTATTTTGTCTAGTCAGTGTTCTCAGCAAAGCAAATCCACCTGTTCTCTACAGAGACCATCATGTTCATTAGACTAACTGAGCAAACTTCCTTTAGAATTAAAATTTTATTCTCTTCCCTGAGATTGGAATTTAGCTCTCCTTTAAAACAGCTCTAGACCCAAGATAGTGCTGCAGAGAAAAAAACGCTCACCGTGTTTATCCAGACACACACATCCATCCACAGAGGCACACATGTAGTGTAGCTATTGTCATGCCAGTTAGCGTGACCGTTCTTTGTTCTCTGCAGCGCACACATCCCAAACAGCCTTTAGCTCTCCCTGGAGCTGCGCTTGTGCATGTGAAAACTCAGAATATCTCACACAGAGGAAATTGTAAGTAGCCTTAAAAACCACACATGTGTGATACTGTCCTGGGGCATCAATCTGAACCATTCGAGCACCTTGCTTTCCCAACATCAGCATGGATTTCCAGGTTCAAACAAAAAATTTTTGTTAATGTCTTTACGTAAGTGTGCCCAGTTTCTCAAGATTTTGTCTTCCGATGACTAATAGTTTACCTCTTTTTTAGAGTGAGTCCCTGCTGCAAAAAAAAAAAGCCTCTGCTGTTGGAGCTATATATTGAGGGAGCAGAGAAACCCAGCGAGGACTGAGAATGCATTTCCCTGCATAGAAGGGAAGGTGGCAGAGACTCAGGCTGAAAGAAGAGTGGAACAGAATCAGGTTGATCGATAGGTGATATCAAAACTGCTGGTTTGCCTGTTTATATTCTTTCCCTCTCTGCTTTTGACACTTGGGTGATCTGTCCGTTGAGGAAACTCAGTACCCAGGACCGATACCAAATTTCTTGTTCTGCCCTCCTGAAGTAAGTTCCAACAGCCTTTCTGAAACACTGTGGGAAGTTATGGGAGCACAACATTTCAAAAGTACATAGATGACTTGCCTGCAGCCTTATTTAAATATCAGCTTCACTGTGCCAAACATGAGCATGTCAGTAATGACAAAGGTAACACAGAAATGCAAACACATCGAGAGGCAACACACCGTAAGGAGGCAGGGAAGCATCAGAACAGTGAAGGAAAATCCACATTGAAACCAGCCAATTAGTGAAATGCCATCTGTTCATCCAAACTTCACTCAAAAGCAGGAAGTTTTCCTTTTTAATGGAATAATTAATTCTTCTGGGTTAGAAAAATGAGTGATTAGTTGTAATTTTTTCCCCTCCATCTGGTCTTTTTTGTTGGATGAATCATTATGTGATTATTTACCTTGAAAATGCCACGAAGGCAGCTTCACCCATCTTGTTCTAGTATTTTTGCCTGTAGCAGTGTTGTATGAAACTTAGCAGAATCTATTCACTGGGCATCAAACATGCTGCTTTTGTTTGTTTGTTTGCTTGCTTGCTTTTTTATATCCTGATGCCCTCTTTCAGTGCAGTTGTGTAAATCTCCTGTCACAGTTCATTTTGGTTTTGGATAAAGTGAGGAAATCCAGGCTAGGTGGGATAGAACCACTACAAGAACCATTACAAGCTGTAACACAGCTTCCAGTAGAAACATACTCTTGCTTTGGGTTTTTTGAAAGCTCAGCTCGGACTTGCTGAAAAATCTGTAAGTATGACCTTAATTTTTGTTTTAGAGTGAGCTGAAACCCAGCAAAACTTGCTGAGTTTTGTTTCCAAGACAAAAGTACAATTAGGTTTTACTTCCAGACCTGGTGTAAACCAGAAAGAATTATTAAACTGCTTCTCCCCTTCCTTCTCCTTTTACTTTTTTTGCCTTTCTCCTTATGTCAAGACTTTCACAAACTTCAGCAATTTGGCTTAGATTGAGGTCGCACACTTTTAATACAGTTTTCCACAGGCTGTGGATCATGCCAGCTAGGAGTACAGAGTACTCTTAAAAATCTGCTTGTATAGAGTGAAAAAGAAGAAGATGAAAGTACTATAACCTTGATTGTCAGTTTCCCTGCTTGCAAGTTTCTACAATAACAGAAGCCCTGTTAATTAATTTATGCCATATCAGTGAGAACAATATTAACATTACATCCAATAGTGATATTGCCAATGAATTTGGACCATCAGCCAAGTCCTTCACACTATGCCAGTACAGCACACTAGGGCTAAATATTTGACTTATACACATAAGTTTGCCAGAAATTTGATAGATGCAATGAACTAAATTGGTGTTTTTACTGCAGAGAAAAGTGAAGGGGGTAGTCTTCAGAGTTTTGCAATGGAAATGCAGTTATGCTTAGATTAAGGCAGTAGTTGAAATTCATGAGTCCCCATCTATGTGTTTATGTATCTGTCACTGTTAGCAAGCGGAGTGAAACCTCCAGATAACTCAAAATTATTTCATACACAGCCTGAGGCAGTCATGGCTTCAAGTGTCCCCAAAAACTTTAAAGCACTGAGGATTTCAGTGGTGAGCAGAGTCTGACCTCCTGCTTCAGGCTTCTCCCTCAGCTGCCTTCTCCGGGAACAGCTTTGCATAATGCTGCTCCACGATCAAGATGTCCAGCACAGCAATAAAGTGTTATAGATGAAGTAATAACATTCACTGATGTAAGTAATACAGATGTGTATTTGACAGCTCATAAAGAAAAGTAAAAATTTATTCCTTTTATTGCATTCATTCTTCTTTTAATATACCCTAACAGGTTGCTGCTATATGAAGCAGAGATTCCCACTACACAGCCCTCACTCCTTGACCTCTGCCAGCCTCCTTGGCTCTGAGTCACTGCTGAACAACACGTGGGACTTAAAGACCAACAAAATTTCAGCAGCTGGGAGTCCCCACATTGAATCTGTCTGGAAATAAACTTTGTAACTGGATGTGAGTGTATCTTGGCTGAAGAGACACAGGAGTGCTTCAGAATAAAGCAGTGTTGCTCACAATTTGCTGTTAGCTCCAGCAAAGACGCAGTCTCCATCCTGCTAAAGGTTTAATCCTTGCAGTGAGGAATGGTGCAAAGATGTAAGCCAGTCATTCATATAAGAAACAGTTAGCAACTGGTAGGTGCAGCATTAAGGGCTCAGGTGCAAGCTCCTGTCATGTCTCTAGTAAAACATTAAGCTGAAAAGTCTGACAAGCAAATCTCCCTCTATCTCTGGTTACTAGAAGCATAGTTCCTTTTCTTCAGGCTTACTCTCAGTCTAGCAACTTTCCTTGATCCCTGGAACTACAGGAAAATAGTCCCCTTGTCATTCCTCTCAGGGCTTGTCTAGTCCCTGCTCCAGACACATGCTCCTTATGTCCCCTGGATTTCTCTCTCCTCTTGCGTTAGGTTGCATTCCCCCAAAACACATAATTTATTGTACTAAGCTACACAAAAAACTGTTCGTCTTTGAGTCCCAGTGCTGGCTGCCTGACTGAAGTCCACAAGCCTCCCTAAGGTCCGCATGCCCAGGGGAAGCTTTCCCAAAGGGACCTCACTCTGGACATCCAGAACACACCAACCATCCTAAAAATACCTTATTTGTTGCCTGACCACAGCCTCCTAAGACAAAGGTACAAGCAGTAAACAGCAGACAGATAAAATGCAAGCCATATATTACATTCCCCAGCTAAAGGCAAGGTAGCAGCAACACAGTGCTGGTAGAGGGGCTTCTCAGTTCTCCAAAGACAACATTCAGGAGGATGTCCATATGCCCTACTTCTCCCATAACTTGAAGTGTTTAAACACCAGACTGGCAAAACTTTTCCTTCTGCTCCAATCTCATTTTGCATCCTGGCTGCCTTTAGGTTTTTGTTCTCAAGCAATTGTGCTCATTAGGTGAGATGTTCAAATCCTTCCATTTTCTCAATTAATTTTAGCAGGAGTACGCACATACTGTGCTTTAATGCTATTGTAAGGCTGTATAAAAACATTTTCATCATGCATGATTCTGAAATAGAAAAAATTAGAAGAAAATCCCTATTATGGCAAGTGTCATCAGTTCTTCACACATCTTAATGAAGAGCAAACTCCAGAGCTGGGGAAACCTGGTCTTGCCAACTTGTGTGCAGTGATTGCTAGGAAAGGAACTTTCTGTGCCTCTCAGCCCCATCAAAATCCCTGACAGGAGCCTGGTGTAAAGGCAGCTCCTTGTGACTCACATGACTTAGACCCCTCAGCAGCTTGCCAGCACCCCTATGCAAACAAAATGATTCATGCATAGAATATTACCAGGCCTGACAGTGCTTTCCATGGAATAGGAAGCCAATCTTCAAGGTGTGATTTGCTCTCATTTAGCAGACAGGAAATGTTTCTATAACAATAGGATGGAAAAAAAGGTTAACAACGGTGTGGAAATTGCTGGGTTCCTTTATTGGCATTAGCCATTTTGATTTTTAAAATTAATTTCCACTTAAAACCATCTCAAAGGGCATTAACAGTGTTCATCTATTAGATATTGTCAGCAACATTTAGGATCTGATTGTGGGAAAACCATGAAGGATGATCAATACAAATTGCGAAAGGAGTCTGTTCTGCTCAATGAGTATTGGGAAGATTCAGACTCTAACATAAAGTTCATAAGTATTTCTGCTTAGAGCCCTATCTGAAATTGTTTCTACATATACAGGAAATTAGACAGGGAGTTTTCTACTAGTTATGAATACTGTCAGGTACCAGGTCCCAAGACATATATTCTAGCTACTTCTATACCCAGTTTTAAAGTTTCACAGTTAGACTGACAACTAACCAAAACTTCATAGAACATGTTGTTAAAACTAAATGTAATGTATAATCTGATTGGGGATTTAATTTTTTGCTTGCCATAAAGTGTTACCTTCCTGTTTTTGTGGAAAAGGAAATTTACACCATGTCACAAACACAAAGGCTATTCCTGCAGTGCCTTCTCTTCCTGGTACAACTCTTTTCTGCGATTCCCACAGACCATTAGTAATATTAGTGACTTAAATCATAGAATCATAGGATCATTAAGGTTGGAAAAGACCTCAGGGATCATCAAGTTGAATCGCCAACCCACACCACCTAACTCACTAACCCATGTCCCTAAGCACCACATCTACACATTTCCTGAACACCTCCAGGGATGGTGACTCCACCACTTCCCTGGGCAGCCTGTTCCAATGCCTGAGCACTCTCTCAGTGAAGACATTTTTTTCTAATATCCAGCCTAAACCTCCCCTGTTGCAACTTGAGGCCATTTCCTCTTGTCCTGTNCCTAGTCCTGCTGGCCACACTATTGCTGATGCAGGCCAGGATGCCGTTGGCCTTCTTGGCCACCTGGGCACACTGCTGGCTCATGTTCAGCCGGCTGTCGACCAGCACCCCCAGGTCCCTCTCTGCTGGGCAGCTTTCCAGCCACTCTGCCTCGAGCCAAAAACTGATGGGCTCTCTATTGAATAATCTGAGCCACATATTGTTCCTTTCTATTCATACAGGAAAAACCACCAGGCTAGATGACACTTTTAGTCCAAGCTAGCAGGCATGGCTGAGCATTAGTGATGGAAAGGCCATTAGAAAAATAAAGGAGAGAAATGAGAGAGGTGCCATTTTAATGAAGAGCAAGTTTCCTCATACTCCCACCAAATAGCGGACTAGAAGAGCTCAAGGCCTTCTGACACTAAAAATCTGTCTCCAGGTAGTCTGTGTGAGGCAGAGCCACTGGTGGCTCCCAGGCCCTGCTGTCTATTGATCACTGTGAGTGAGAAGACCCTTTACTTGTACTCTGAAAATCAGCAGAATGGCTGTATCAGCATCAAGGTTGTTTTCAAAGAGCAAATTGACTTCCAGGTGCAGATACATTTGCCTGCACCTTAAATTCCAGGTACCGTGGCATTTTGATAGAGAGTTGGTCTATGATACTGAGGGATTATGGAGAAGAAACATCATTCAGAGGACCAAAGGTTAATTCCAGAAGGTGGGTAGAGCAGTATCACTTTGCAAACCATTAAATTGCTTTGACATTGTTGATTTGTTGACATAGTTGAAATTGTTTCACTTGCATATGATGTTTTGTTCAAGCCAAGATGACCATTTGATCAGGCAAAGATCTAGGAGAGTACTTTCAACCTTTCTCATCACTTAATGTGGCAACTAGGATCCTAGAAAGATCTTACATGCAAATCAGGAGTAGCAAAAAACACTGACAAATTAAGAGCTACAGCACTTCAAAGCATCTTGAAGCTGTATGAAACAAAAAAACCCAGAGTTGACTGGCAACGTGTTTACTGTACCATTCACTTCAGAGCTAAATTCTACTCTCTCAAAATCTTGATGTTTATGGAATCAATACATACTACTAAGCTGGGAAGTAGTTGTGTAGATAGCTTGGTACACTTTCGTCTCAAGTACTGTTTTAACTCACTAAACCTGGAAAAGTTACTACTTCTCTCAGAACACTTTGCTATTCTAGAATTACTTGGGTTGCAATTTGCTATAAATTTCAAGTGATAAAGTTTTTTGTATCTGAGTTCAGTTTATTGTATGACACTAGAGGCCACAGAAGAGCTTTTTGTGCAGCAGTATACTAACACTTCAATAATAGCTTTTTCAGTAGTGATGCAACATAAATTGTGACCCAAATTTAGTTTAAGAGACATTATTTAAGTGGCAAGGACATCTGTTGTATACCATGACCTTGAAAAGTTCTTGAAGGAAAAGCTATTACTCATTTGTTGATGGCATTGGAAGTCAAGTTCTTAAAGAATGAAGCATAGGGTATTAAAGACACTGGAGGGGTCACTGGAAATTCCCCCACCTATTTAATGTGCTAGGGTTGTTTCTTTCATAGATAAGTTTATGACTGACGATTCTTGTTGGTACCTGGCCTTTGGATTAATTGAAACTAGAAGTGGTAGAGAGTAGTCCATTTCTTCTTATATAATAGTTGGAATATCTGTACTTTAATTAACAAATAAGCAGAACAGTCCTCAAGCCTGTCAAGATCTGTAGCAATGCTGATAGGATGTCATATGTGCCAGTAGTGTTTTCTTCAGACAGACGGAGTGAAATGGGCTCCGAGTGTCTTGTCTGCACTAATGATGCTCCTGGCCAACACCGGGAACTGTGCCTGGATTACAGATATGTCAGTGGAGAAAAATAACATAATGTTTTTTTCCATTTTTATCCATTTGAAACAAGCTTTTGGGAATGGTGGCACGTACCTGTTCCCAGGTTAAACAGTGAATGGAAGGCAAGCAGTTCAGGAATTAGTCTAGTGTAGAGAAATTACATTTTCTTCTTTATTTTCCTTCAATTAAACAAATTATTAAAATTTTACAACATACTGTTTCACTGCAAGCAATTTTTGTATTGCTCTAAATGCATCCACTTTGTGGGATTTACTAATAAAAAGCTAATTTCCTGGAAGAGATTATGATACATAGACACAATTTATCTAAGCTACGATAGGAAATAATTATTCTACAACAGGATCAGAACTCTGCTTTCACTTCTTTGATATTTTTTGTGCAGTATGACCATGAGCTGCCTGAGCCAATTCTGTATGGAAGAGCACATAATATTTCCAAAGTGATTTGTGACCAGAGTATGTATTGTAAAAAGAATAATAGCAACAATATATTTCCAATTATTTCAGGCATTGTGGAATCAGACATTAGTAATATAACAGAATAGTCGTGAGATGTAAATACTCAAGGATCTGTGAGACACCAAGGTTTTCAGTACTCCTGGATACAACTTGCTATTAGTATAAAGGAGTGTTTGTACCAGGTGAGACCTGAGCGTTGTGATGGCTGAGATGTGGTCAAGTCAGGAAGCCCTAACAAGCCGTGACAGAAAGAAAGGTAACTTACAGAGAAGATATTTTTGTTTCTCTAGAAAGACTGAATATGCAACAATGGAAAGAACAGATACATAAAGCAGAGTACAGAACAATACAATGAGAGTAGAAGACTATTGCTATCCCAAAGTAGCCAAAATCAGCTTCTCGATATCACACTCATTTTGTCCACGTAGAATCCTAAAATAACCATTTTGTCCCCAAGATTTTCCCCAGGAATTTGCAGCAATCTAAAGAAAAACAAAGAGGAAAAAAAAATTAATTCTAAAGTAGATTTAAAAATGGAAGGTGTTAAATTCAAAATCAATCTTTTGTGTTAGTTTCTTTTTTAAGGAACAGTTTCTCAGATTTGGTGCACTGAGAATCAGAATGCATCTTTTTCTGATTTCTAATTATTTGTTCCTTTTTGTTTTGATAAAAATGTCAGTTCCAAAACCGAGGTTAATAAAAACAGAATAGTGCTTCTACAAGGCAGTTGTAGAAGCAGAGAACATTACATAATTCAACCATTGGCTGGAGAAAGTGGTCATTGAAACAGCAATGGTCAAAATTCCAATTACAACTAATCTGTTAAAAAGGGACCCAAGATACTAAAAAGGCGAGTTTTAATAAATTAAGTTTCATTCAGGTAACTATTGACATATCGAGCAATTTAGTTTCTAATGAAGTCAGTAGAAGTTTTGTCCTAGATATCAGTGAAACTATCTGCCATAAACCATGCCATCAGCTATGTAAACTCCAAATTACCTTCTGCTGCACACAGGAATAATGAGATGAGCTGTTAATCATAATCAAAGTGATAAATTCTCACTTACTCTAAATGGCTGAAAGACAGCGTTTAATTCTTTTTTTTTTCTGATAGCTGGATAGCATTTGCCAATGCTGTTTAAATAGATAGCTTGACTTTTCCAAATGTTTTAACAATAATATCGATTACTTCTATAGAGTGTCATTTGCAGGCATCAAGAACTGAATCTTCAAAGAATAACATTTAAGAATTTGAATAAGACTTGAGGCTGAAAAGACAGTGTAAGAAAAAACACAGATAATATGTGGGAGATTGGATGAAACAGGCTTTGAAATTCAGGTAGATGATGCTGTCGTTCAAGGGTCAGCATGATAAAGTTTGCCAGAAAGGGAACAGAATTATGCAGGAGACTTTAAGATGAAGGAAAAAAATAGACACAGAGAGAGTGAATGAAAGGGTAGAGGTTGGGTTTAGATAATCTGTGTTGCAAAGTTTTTTTTCTTCTGCCTCAAAACACAGTGTTAAGGATTCACTCACCCAGAACTTCTGTTTCTGTCCATTTTTGTCAGCTAGTGCTCCCCACCTGTTACAAGAGATGGTACTAGTGAGACTTTTGATGCATTTGTTCACGTCTTGTAGCTTTAAACAAACAACCAGAAAAGAAAAGCTTGTCTTAGTTAGTTTTCCTAATAGCAATATCAGAACAAAGTATGACTGATAGATGTCTCCTTGTTTAAATAAACTTTGCTACTGATGAAAATCACCCCGGTAGCCACAAGCCAAACTACAATTAGGGACTAAAACTTAACGCAAGTGTAGTTTTAGTTTGTCATTGCAAAAACCTGTTTTCATTCACAGCATCTCTCTGGAGAGCTTGCCAGCTGAACTCAACTGTGTAGGAATATTGAAATTAATGTGAGCACACTTCTTCAATTCAGCTGAAGATCCCTGGGAACATTTTTGTTAAAGATCTCATTCAACACCTTTACAAAAATAGCTGGTGAGTTGGGACTGAAAATGTTCCCAGTTTCTCTCAGCTCAGATGAAATTGCTGACAACCTAATCTGTTTTACTGCACAGTGTTGGGGGTGATCTGTAAACATGGTGTTTCCTTGACATCTTTGAGGACATGCTAAATGTTGTGGCAATATTTATGAAACCACACACGAGACTGTCCCCACGTGCCAGGTGTTAGGCCTTCCATAATTGTGCAGTCGTAGATAAACTGCACAGTGCTCTGAGTCACTTTGTACCTATACAGGGCAGAAGTTCCAATGCCATCATCTGGGTGTAGCTCAACAAGCAAAAGCTGCACTGCACACCTTGGGTAGCTGGGTATATGTGGTATGTCTACTGATTACTTAAAGAGCTCTGTCCTGGTTTGCATTTATACAATGAATGTTTGTCCAGTTACTCTTCACAGGTCATGATGCTTGCATGCCTATAAGGGGGCACAAATAAATGGAAAACAAAAGATGTGAACTTTTACAGGTTTTTCAACAGTATAAAGCTAATTCTAAAATATACAGAATGCCATTGACACGGTGTTTATCGTTGTCTATCCCACTTGTTTGAGCTGTGTTTGGAGTGCTTCACTCATTTTGAAAGGCAAGCAGCAAAAATATGATGAGAAATCCCATGCTGTTAAAGGGAAAATTAGGATTTTTATGTCATCTTTGTAAAAAAAATTTGAACAGCCATGGTGGCATCAGCTGTCCTTAGTTAACAGTGAAAACTAATGTATGTGGAACACCTGTACTTCCAACTGAAGGGAAAAAAAAAAGACAAACTGATGACTAGCAGTGAGGCAAAGTCTGGATTACAGCTGCAAGCACAAATTGTAGCTACTGCTCACTAAATGCAAGGAATCATAAAAAAATATTAGTCATAATGACCATTGAATGTAATTGTTTTATTAAAAACTTCATGATGCTTTTTCTTTGAATTGCCAGATGAAAGTTCAGGTATTATTAATGATCTTTGCAGTTTATTTGCCAATTACATTTCAGATATAGTCTGTCATGATCATATAGCTTTAAATAAAAATCATAGGCTATCTGATTTCAAAGCAGATTCAGATTTATTTCTATTCTCATGACAATTTTACTAAAAGAAAATCACATTGGCTGCAGTGTGAAAGTACATTTACATCAGTCCTAAAGACAGAGAAAAATTGCCTTGAATTTATATTCATTTATTCCTGCATTCAGTACTACACAGTATCTCTCCCACTTACTTCAGAAGGATGATGACCAGTTCCTGCAGACTCACATTTCTATGATTAAATATTTTTCTAACATTTTTAATTTTCTAAAAAACAAAGTCAACTGCTAGTTTGTCCTGGTTTCAGCTGAGACAGAGTTAATTTTCTTCACAGTAGCTAGTGTGAGGCTGTGTTTTGGATTTGTGCTGAGGAGAAGGCTGATCACACACTGATGTTTATAGTTGCTGCCAGGACAGACAGGGACTTTTCAGCTTCTCTGCTGTGCCAGGGTCTGCAGGGGCAGGAGAAGCTGAGAGGGACCACAGCTCCAATTACTGGCCTAGGATTCAACCTTAGGTTCTGTCCAGAAGTACGCTCTCTTGCTCTTGGTTGTCTCCCTCCGGATCACCCCTCTCCCAGGGCTGTCTCAGACACTCATCTTCTTATCTCCATTCTGGGTCTGGAGTTTGTACCTCTCCCTGCACTGGTATTGTCAGCTGAGCCTTGGTCAGTGGGTGGTGAGCAGTTGCACTGTGTATCACTCATTGGTACATTTTTACATATTATTGTCATCATCATCATTATTATTTTCACTATTATTGTAGTTTAGTTATGAAGCTGTTCTTATCTCAACCCAGGAGTCTCTTTTACCTTTGCCACTTTAATTTTATCTCCTATCCTCAGGAGGGGGGAGGGTTTGCAGTGTTGTGGTGTTTGGCTGCCAGACAGGATCAAAACTACAAGTTTCATACACTGATAGGAATTTATTGATTCTCAGAACTGTTTGAAAATTGAAGAAAACTTAGAAACCAGAACAGAAAACAATCATTTTTTATCCTTGACTGTAACATATCCATTAATTTAATTTCCTAGGTTTTGTTCCATCATAGTCAGATACAAACAAAGGTATTTGACATATGCATTTTATCTTACAGTTTAGAAAGAAGAGCTGCTTACTCCGTAATCCATGCCCATGGGCAGTCATCCAAATACTCTAAATTAAAATACATTAAATTAACGTACACAGGACTGCAGCCAGCGGGTCAAGTAAAGTGACTAATCCTGTTTTTTCAGGCTATTTTGCGCCCACAGCACTGTGCACAGTTTTGGGCTTCCCCATACAGAAAAGACATTAACAGACTAGAACAAGACCAGCAAGAGTCCACTGATATGTTTGGGATCTGGAGCACATGGTGTATAAGGAGAAGGTGAGGGAGCTGGCTTTCCTCAGCCCTCGGGAGAGGAGGTTCAGGGGAAATCTATTTGTTGTCTTCTGCGTTACAAAGGGCGGGTATAGAGAAGTCAGAGCAGTCTCTCATGATACGTGCATAGCCAATTGTCAGAAGATGACAGTCACAGTTTTCAGAAAAGGAAATTTCAATTGAGCATAAGGAAAAAAAAGTATTTTACAAGTAGTGTGGTTAGGCACTACTGAAGTGAGGGGCTGTGCATATCTGTCCTCAGAGATGTCCAAAACTCAACCTGAGAAACCCCATGAACCGTAACTACAAAAGTGGCTCTGCTTTGAGCTGGGGAATAAACTAGATGACCCTCAGAGATCCCTTCTAATCTAAAGTATTCAATGATCTGACCAACTTGATCTAAGATGGTCCTGCCAATTCAGGGAGCAGAGAGTTGTACCAAACAACTTCCAGCCTCAGTCTACAGTTCTATGAACTATTAAATTTTGTATTTGCTGTACAGATTTTGTGTAACAGTTAAACAACTAATGATACTAATAGATTGTGATGGGGCAAGTGATTTTTGCCAATTCTTTTAATGGCTGCGGTCTAAAGAACAGATAATAAGGCTGATGTGCTGTTTACTGATCAAAATCAGTCTTGGGGTTAGTGCATGAATCAGGAGCAGGACTTAACAGGAGAGGTGGAACGGAATGTCATCTCCACAGATGCTGGCCTTTACTGGCAGCAACTGTGGCATGAGGCCATAGGACTGTTTATCAAGCCTTTCCTAAAACTTGGCATGGTTTGTTCAGGTTTGTTCCAAAGTCTGGCTGAGATTCAACCAGTTCTCATTTCTCCCAGGCTAATGCACTTCCCTCAGTCTGAAAAAGCACTCTGCTGTAATAGAAACAGCTGTTGTTTTGTGAACCATGCTCTATATATATTGTTCAATGATGCAGTGTTTGTAGCCACATGCCAGCTTGATTTGACATCTTGCCTCTGGGAATGAATGCCAGCTCCATCAAGAGCATTTCTGGGGATTTCTTGGCTCATTCATACTAATATACCTTCTAAAGAGGAAGAGATTCTTTCAAAAGACTCCTAAGCGGAAAGTGTTTCTGTAGTAGCACATTTAGGAAAGGAGGACATATTTTCTAAAACAGATTTCTCTGTTTTCTAAAATAGACTTCTCAGGATAAGTATTGCATTTGATCTTTGAAATTTCTCTTTTTCCCTTTTCCTGCCTATAAAGTCATACTTCAATAGTTTTCATTATTTCAGCCTTACTAATGGAATAAATTAATTTTTCATTGTATCCCTTAGTTGCACCTGTCAAACATGTTATGGCATCCAAACATATAGTCCACATTAAGCTTAATTTAAGTTTAGATTCCTCAGAGAAAACAAATCTCTCTATATTTTTTTTCTGTTGCTAAGCCAGGCATCTGAGGGTGAGTTTTCTTAGTTTTAAAGAAATACATTAAATGAATCAATAATACTCCTTGAAATATGAACAAAGACTGACTTAGATGAATTTGTCAATCAGATAATATTTAGTGACCTGAAAATAAATTCAGAGGAAATGTCAACCTTCTAAACCTCTTAGTTATTCATTAGGCTGAATGGAAACTGGATGGCATCTAATTTTAACAATTCAGAAAATGATCTTGTTTTAATGGAGTCAACATACTGTACGTTTTCCTACATGGATGGAACTCTGTACAAATACCTTTACCTGAGTCTGGGTAATCTTTGAGATTTGACTTCTTTATTTATTTCTTATCTTAAAATAGACATTAGTTGCAAAAGTTTATCCACTAAAAAAATTTAAAAAGAGCCTGCATGGGAGACACCATGGGAGTAAAAAGTAACCTGGTGTATTATTGATAGCAACTGTGGAAAGTGATAACATTTTAGATTGTTTTCTCTGGAGTGTAGCAGCTCAGAAAACGTGCCGATTTGTCCCTCAAAATCTTCAAAACCAGAACTTTTTAAAAATTGAATAACAGAAGTATAATCCTGAAGGAGCTAAATAAGTCATTGGGGTTTAAAAGTGAAATCCATACCACCCATTTCTGTCCCAGAAAAGTGAAACATCTGTACAGATTATTAAAGGCATCAGTAGTACAGGGATATTATAATCAATGTAAATATTTGCTCTGGGTATAATGTGGAAAAATACAGTGCATAATAGTTCCTTTACAGTATTTTCAAAAACATGATTAATAGAGTATACTACTGTTTTACTGGTCTCTTCTGAGATTTAAGCAGTACATTGGCATTATTTATCCTTAATGTACGTGTTAATGTCAGAACTGGAATTAGACTTTGACTTTTTCCTGACACTAAAACACTGTGGGATTTAGTTCAAGATTAAGATATCTAAATGTATGTGTCCCACAGTAACAGAGTATACTGGGATCCATCCACACACTTGCAGGTGTCCAGAGCTATTTGAGATTCCTTAGGGTGATAAGACATCCATGTCCTTTTGGAGACACAGCCAGGTGGGAAGCTCTTCCCACTGGTAGCACCAAATATTTTTGTGGGGGCAACTGATGGATCCACGAGCAGTTGTAGCTGAGTTGCCCTCCAGTCTCCAATTTTGTTGACTACATTACCATCTCTGTGGTGAGAATTTGGATAACCAACAAATCACACGTGCCTGATTCTCAAATTGAATCCTGACACAATTAATTACCTACTGAAGTGTGAGATGAGCAAAGGAGAAGATTGGAAATTACTAGGAAATATACAGTGAGTAAAATGTTAGAATGGGAATCAGCAAACAACAGAATGTATCAGCTTCCAGAACTACACAACTGTAACACATGATTTCTGAATAAATTATGGTGAGAATTAAGACATTACAGACTGAAGGACTTGGATTTTCTCCATCTTAAACCATCAGGGATAAAATAAAATAATTTAGAGAAGAGAGTAGAATTATTATGATAAACATGGAAATTACAGTTCTGATAGATATCTGCTTTTTACAACATAGAGCAAAGTAATAGATGCTACAATTTGGTTGAACAATATTAAAGCAGGAATGTATTGCACTAAAAAGATTGTTAAAATAACCTGAGATGCATTTTATGTTTCCTGATGGCTTGGAGCAAGAGCTGGTTTAGGGACCAAAAGATTAAAAGGGAAAATGACACTTTAGTTAATTTTTCCTGTAAAAAAGCTGTGCCTTGGAGTCTTAATCATGGAACAGAACCCTTTGTGCTGGGCATTGTAAGTGAAAATAATTTAGAAGAAAAGCAAAACAAAACCTGTTGCCATTATTTGTTTTCAGAAAGTAATCTTAAAGAAATGGGAATCTATTCATGAATCTGAAAGGTATCAATATTTTGACTGTAAGTTAAAATCAATGGGAATTAACAAATGATTGTCACTACTTCATAAAAAAGCTATGACACTTTCAGAGTCGTTAGCTGATACAATTCCTTTAACACAACCAATGTTGTATCTCCTCCTACAGTTCTTTTTCTTTCACTGCTAGTTTTTGTTCCTGAGATCCTGTTGTTCATGTAGCCAATGTAGTCATAACCATTTTTTCCTAAAGTAGACCTATCCAAGCTACATGTTCCTAATTGACAACATCCTGAACTTGTTGAAGGTAATCAGGGCATCTCCAGGGAAGCCAAGGCCTTGGAAGGTAAGAGATGTTACAGTGAGCAGAAAATTAGACATGGAGTCTGTTTTAGGTACGTTAACAACATTAGAAAGAAAACGGAAGCTGGGATTAAAAGTAGGCAAAATAATGCATGTTATGTGTAAAGAATTATACAGTGTATGATTGGAGCGTAACACTAAATCTGATAAGTCACGGCTAGGAATAAAACGAGCAGCACTAACAGGTATTTGTGTGACAAATTGGAGAGACATGGATTTGACAGTTGGAGCACACAGTGGATAAGGATAGTCACACCCAAAGAGTTGTGGTCAACGGCTCAATGTCCAAGTGGAGACCACTGGTGATGAGTGGCATTCTGCAGGGGTCAGTACTGGGACCAGTGTTGTTTAACATCTTTGTGGGAGACATGGGCACTGGGACTGAGTGCACCCGCAGCAAGTTTGCTGATGACACCAAGATGTGAGGTGTGGTCGACACACTGGAGGGAACGGATGCCATCCAGAAAGACCTTGACAGGCTTGAGAGGTGGGCCAATGCAAACCTCATGAAGTTCAACAAGGCCAAGTGCAAGGTCCTGCACGTGGTCCAGGGCAAACCCAAGCACAAATACAAGCTGAGTGGAGAATGGATTGAGAGCAGCCCTGGGAAGAAGGACTTGGAGGTGCTGGTAGATGAGAAGCTCAATATGAACCAGCAAGGTGTGCTTGCAGCCCAGAAAGCCAACCAAATCCTGGGCTGCATCAAAAGAAGCGTGACCAGCAGGTTAAGGGAGGTTATTCTCCCCCTCTACTCCACTCTTGTGAGACCCCACCTGAAGTACTGTGTCCATCTCCGGAGTCCACAGCACAGGAAGGACAAGGACCTGTTGGAGCAGGTCCAGAGGAGGGCCATGAAGATGGTCAGAGGGCTGGAGCACCTCGTGTATGAGATATATTTATATTGGATATTAGGAGGAAATTGTTTCCTGTGAGGGTGATGAGGCACTGGAACAGGTTGCCCAGAGAAGCTGTGGATGCCCCATCCCTGGAGGTGTTCAAGGCGAGGCTGGATGACTCCATGGCAGGGGAGTTGGAACTAAACGATCCTTAAGGTCCCTTCCAACACTAACCATTCTACAATTCCAGAAATTGAGAAAAGAAAAAGACAAAATATATACACACTAACAGCCTAGATGTGCGTAGCGCTCAAACATCATGCAGAAAGAGAAAATTTTGTCATATATCAGCCTACAAATAGAATAGGGGAACGAAGTCCGGAAAAGAAAAGATCACAAAAATATATCCTAACAATGAAGTAAGTCCCAGTGGAATTAGTTCCCAAGTGGAAATGACAGAGACTTAAAAGTGGGTTGAGACATTCTTGGACAACATCCATTAGAGAACAATATTACATTTTCTGGAAGATGACCAAAATATTCTAACAGCACTTTTTTGTCTCTTGCTTTTGTGATTATTCCAGCTTGATATTTACTCCAAATGACTGACATTTCAAAAGCGAACAGATGCTGGACCTCATTACTCACAGAGACAAGGAATCTATTAGGGTTATTTTTACAAAGCTTTAGACCACTGATGTCCCCACCTTTGGTATTTTTAGAAAAAGCTTTCAACCTTACCCCCTCCAAAATTTCCATTTTTATTAAGAAGAAAAAGAAGATATTTTGGGGAACCATTAAGGAGAAGGTCTGCCTATCAATTACTGAAAATTACTTTAAAAAGGGAATTTTCTTCTATGTGACAAAAATATTCTGTAAGAAATACACCATTTAGCTTTTCCAAAAGAAACCATCATGATCTCCAAGCAAAAATAACCTTGAATAAAAAGAAATATTTTCACCAAGGTGCATTCAGTCCCCTTCAGGAGGAAAATTCGGCAAGGTATTTCCATTTACCCAAGGGAATCCAGCTCCTACTGACCCTGTAAAGAGAATTCTGGTGCTCTTTCAGATAAAAAGATGAGTACTTTTGTGCTACCATGAAAGGATTTTCATAATTTTGTGTCCAGTTTTATATGATAGAGGCACCTTAGCTGTGTTTTTCAGTAGTAACTCTCCCTTGATGTTAACTCGGTAGGAGAAGGCCCCAAATGCACAAAACTTCCCGACAGCTAAAAAACTAGAATATGGAGACTGTTTCAGTATTCTTCCGCAGAATGGAAGTTGGTTTTGTTTGAGACTTTACTAGTTCTTTTTCAAGAAACTGTATCATTATAATGAAGGTGAACTTCACAAGACCAGTATAAAGAAAATTTTCTGAAAAAAACCCATAGTAGTTGATAATCAAATATCATTGAATAAAACAGTAATAAAACAGGGAAGTAAAAAAGCTAGATATACAACCTAACATAGCAAAAATTGTTACTAGCAGTGGCTTCAAAACTGAGGTGTTTTGTAGAACACAAACCAGATTCTACCATGCTTACAATCAGCTTTGTAGGTAAAATGCTGCTACCAGGAAATACGGCAAAGACATCTGAAGAGTGTGCTAAATAATATTATACAAACTGAATCCTTCAGACTGAAGATGTCAACTTAAAAGAAATAATACCTTAAGAGTAAAGAAGAATGACAGGTCTCAGATCTCAAGCTATAAATTCCTGCAGATCTGTTGATGTCAGTGGACGTCAGTGCTTTGTGTTAACCAAGGAGTTAAACTGTTTACCGAACATCAGTGTTCTAGAAATCAGCATTCTGCATCATCTTTGTAACTTCTGCTGTTCAACAATTTATATCGAGAACAGACTCTTCTCACATACTGACAGACCTCATCTACCAATCAAAACCACACAGACAGCAAAACACAATTTTAAATCACTCCTGAAACATTTTTTTTCAACCATTTCAACTCACAGTTACAGTTTACCAGTTATATAGTTTGTAAGTTGAAGGTTAGATTCACTGATGTCACTGACAAAGCTACAGATTTAAAGGAATAAATCTAAGGTTAGTCTCTGGTTTGTTTTTTTGCAATGGTTCCTCCCTATCTTTCTAGAGTGTGCGTGCATTGAAGGATCGTGTTTCAACCTATCTTTACAGACAGAAGCAATAAATTTGTTAAAAAACAGCATAGGTAGAGGATGTACAAAGGAAATGTATGTATTCTGTTTTTAAGGTTACGGTCTTTGCTTATAATTTGCTTTGTCAATTTTTTCCTAATTTTCTTGGGTTTTAAAATATTTTAATGTCTGTAAACTTCTGCATTCACAAGGATCTTAAGGTCAAATAAGACAACTAGAAAACCTCATATAACCTCCAATATAACCACTGCATAAAACTTAGAATAGAATATTTCTGTTGGAATGATCATCTAGTCCAACTGCCTGACCAATTAATGGCTGACCAAAAGCTAAAGCATATTGTTAAGTGTTTGACCACCTTCTCAGTAAATAAATGATTGCTAATCATTAAAAAAAAAAAAAAAGAAGTCTGAAAGTTGTTTTGTTACTTAAGTTACTTTATAATGCCATTACAATTGGGATTGGTCTAGTCTAACCTAGACATTTTAATATTAGCTAGGTATGCCTGATGTTATTCTCACAGGTTCTTTCCTTGTCAGCAAAGAGAAATAAGATCCAACAAAGCAATTCAACTCACTGTAAGACAGATACCTAGGGTAGAGCAGATGAATAGCCATGGGAGACAAAGAGAACCATGGCTGCCTAGCAGAGACATGGGAATCTAACTTTTATACATCAAAACTTAGCTGTTATATATCCTAGTCTCAGTGACTCACTCTTTCTGCCTACATCCCTGTCTCTGGAATACAAGACACAAAAACTGCTTCAGAGATCCCACTCTCTAGATGTCAGTGGGGTCAGTCCATCCTGCCTTCAGATTGCTGAAAACCTTATTTCATTGTCCACAGAGACCATGATCAAGCTAAAATAGTCTGCTACCCACATCAGCTGTTCCACATTTTCCTCTCCTGCTCCCATGCTGTTCTCCCTTTTCCCATTCTCGAGCCAGAAGTCACACAGCACTCTAAAGGAGATAGACTAACAGAGCCGATTTTTTAAATAAGAAGTCTTTAAATAATAGAAAATAACTAGCAATTTCAAGTTACAGAAAAATGGAAACCAGTCAATGCATTTACAAACCATATGATCCAATGATCAATTAGGCCATTTCTATGTGCATTTCTGGTTTTGTACAAACAGCTATTGCAATCTTTGCCAAAATTTATTTCGATTTTATGTGTCCATCACCCTACATGTTGTACAGTTCATGGACAGTTTAAGGCATTCTAAAATATGTTTCTGAGATATAGAATCATAGAATGGTTTGGTTTGGGTTGGAAAGGACCTTGAAGATCATCTAGTTCCAACCCCCNCTCATGGGGAAGGTGCTCCAGCCCTCTGATTAATTTTGTGGCCTCCTCTGGACTCTTGCCAACCGGTCCATGTCTTTTTTATGTTGTTTGATATTACAAATATCAACTCAATATGGTCATTCATCATTATGACTACCTTTTACGAATATTGAATCTCATTTAAAGCAGGGATTATAAGTAAAAAAATCAGACTACAATAAACATCAACCCACACAAACCTGCATTTTTCATCCTATGTGTCAGCACATCTCTGTTCCTTTTCTCTCTTCAGGAACAATCTCAGCTAATCAGAATGCAAATAGCCATCAATATTTTTGTTTGAAGTCCAACTTGAATCAGGTTCTCATGAGTTTTTTATTTAGGTCAAGGAGTTTACATTATCCTTTGCTCAAAAAAACCCCATCCAAACTATAGGTGCATGGTAAAGAGCTTATACCTGGGCCATGTATTTTACATTCTAATTAATTTAAAATACTGAATGTTATGAAAAAGTGATAGGTTGATCCTCAAGACATTAAAATCTATACAAAAAAGTATTTTAGACTTCATGATGCAGAATCACAGTTTATGACTGGATTTATCATCCCTAGAAACGCAAGTGCACCTAGCCTTGGGTTCAACCAACCTCCAACTTGCCAAACTTGAAATAAATTTTTACAGTTAAATGACTCTGCAAATTTTTTTGGTATAGCATAATCTCAGAGGTCAGAAAACTTATGCATTAGACAATTAAAGGATGGGTAATTCATTATATTGTTGGATCCATTGGATACTTCAGCAATGTTCAATGGAACTTAGTAAGTAAAGACATTTCCTACATATTAAATTCCAAACCAGGTTGAGGTTTGCTAAATATCATCCCCTTCAATTTTCTTCTTTTTCTTTCACTTCTCATGTCCTCCTTCTGTATGTCAGACCACTTAGCTTTCCTCCTGCTCAGTGTTTTGCACTGACCATTCAACACAATCCTCTGCAGTGAGCTGCTGGTCTTGGTCAAGATGCTCAGTTTTTTGGTCACAAGTGGCTCCTTGCCTAAGGGCTGCTATCTCTTCCTTGCACAGCCACTCAATTCCCATTTAAATCAACATCCACTTCAGTATATTAATAGCCCTCCTTCTCTCTTCCTCCTTGGCCATCACTTTGTCCCTCTGTGCCACTCTGGCTGAATCACTCACCTCAGTATACATTCAGCACATATTTGGGGCACCATGTTTAGGAGAACAGCTGCCATCATCCTATGCACCAAGCGTGCTTCATAGCCCTCCCAACACCTGCACTCACAGACTCACAGAAGCTCATCCCTGAACGGAGTTATTCAAACTGCACTGCAAGTTGTACTGTCTAATTTTATTGGTTTCTCGTGACCCTTCAGATATACTGTAAATGCATACACATAAACCAATACATACCAGCTGTCCTTCATAAACATCTTTCCTTATTCAGTCCTCTATTTTTCCATGCTAAACTCCAGTTTCTCCCTTTCATTGCTTCACAACAATCACGGTAAGCTCTGCTATTCTGAGTCCATACTTTTTGTAACAGTATAGCCTCTAGGATGATCTTGCCTAAGCCTACTGCTTCTCTTTGCTGCTGTGCCACTATCAGGCACACTCTTGTAATTCATAACAGCAGTGTCCACAACCATAGGCATTTCCGTGTCCTCTGCAAGGACATCTTCAGTAAGATCACAAACACAAAATGCACTTTATTTCGCAGATTTAGTTTCTTGAACTACATGCTGAAGATACTCTCAGTAATCTTTCTAGCACAGGCCTGAATAATTATTTATTTGATATCCTAGATCACCTACAAAATATTTGTTTGAGACTCACCAGTTCTCTGTGTAAGTACTCACTTGGTGAATTAATAAATTCATCCTTGCATATTCCCTCCATGTCAAAGAATATCTCACATGGTGTGTTCTCTAGTTCAGGTTTATTCATTATTAGACAGTTGTCACCTTAATATAGCGGCACTGATCTGCATTGGAGGGGAAATCCACTAGCTTATTATGCACACTCTTCCGCGGCAGTTTCAGTCCTGAGTGTATGTTCCTTGTGCATACCAAATAAAATCCGCAGCATCCCAGCAGCAGTTGATTTTCTTTGGGGTGTAGAGAGCCCAGACTGCTGTGCCAGTAAGCGGTGCTTGTTAATTAGACCACTGGCAGTTTTTATGTTAGCATTTACATTCTGCTTTGGTGGCATGTTTGGAGGAAATTGTGTCAGTGTTGTTCACAATTTGACATGTACATGGAATATTTCCGAATATTCAGCAAAACATTTTAGTCTATAAACCCGCATATTTTAAGTTTTAGAGCAAATATTAGTGTAGATTAAAAGGTGACGGGTCTCTTTCCAGTGTTCTCTAAAATTCTCAGGTATGCAAAAATGAAACAACAACGATCTTATATTGGGAGCTAGCAGTGCTCCACCTCTGACAGTGAAACCTTTGGGTTCCAAACTCATCATTGACATTTTACTACATTCATGACAGGCAGAAGAAAAAGGTAAAATAATACATTTTACTTACCCAATGAGTTTCACTGAATGAGTTTTCCATTTAGATCCTGCTTTCCGGGAGTGTCTATAGATGCCCTCTTTGTAAAGGAAAAAATCTTCATACACTTTCATTATAGCTAAAAAACAGTAGAAAAAATCAACACAGTCAACAAATATTGCTTCTATTCTGTTTCCTCCTTGCATTTCACCAGTGAGGTTTTTGTTGGCTGTGGGACTAAGTTTACCTAGTAATTGCACTAAATTCACTAATTGCTCATAAATTCCCTGCTGTGAGTGAACCAAGGGAAATATTCCAACAGAATTCTCTCAGACATCTCTTGACAAGTTAATTGTGTTTCCCTGTCATGGAAAATCATGGACTTCCTCCAATACAGTAAAAAAAAAATTGCCTCGTGTAGGCTTACATAAGTTTTCTCAATTCCAGTTAAATCCAGTTCAATAAAACAAATCCACTTTTCCACATTGTTCTGCCACTTTAGTACCATTTGTTTTGCTATAATGGTGGCCCACCAGACGCAGAGAAATTAAATTTTTTTTCGAGGTCTACATTACCTTTAGACTGCAGTGAATCAGAAACAAAAGCTTAATTCCAGATTATCTTATTATTTTAACAGTCTTTAGACTGCCACACAGTTTGGAACATGAGAATTAGTGAAATACAGTTTCCTAAAGTCTCGCACCTCGGGAGTCCCATAAAGTACAAGTTTCACTGGCCATTGTTATGTGGTCAGAGCGTTCACAACGTATGTGCCTGGTATAGATCTGCAGTATCCAGTAAGCTGAGCTCATGCTGCAGTTTGGCACACTTTCAAATTTCTTTTTCCTACTTGAATATTTTGATAAACTTGAAGGAAACTGACAATCCTTACAGCCTCTTGGCCTCTATCATACTTGGCTGAAAACAGAAAACATTCACGAATTTTAGGAAATAAAAGAGAACAGCTCAAAACATGGTCAAATGAGCCCATTTGCCCACGAAACCTGGTTAAAAATGTACTTTGCTAACGAGGTCACTCACGTTAGAAAATGTCTGCAGGTAGCAACACATGGGGAATAAGCAGCCGTGATGTACCTAAGTGGCAAGTCTGGGGAAGAGCTATATCAGTTAAATCAGAGAAAAAGTTCAGTGCTTTCAGTGAATAATGTTACAGCCTCTGCCAAGCTGCCTGCAGAACCAGAGCTCACACATATTGACAGCAACAGACCAAGTGGAAAACAGCACAAAGTTTGTTCTCTGTTTCTGGCTGCAAGTTCAGGACTCCATTAGAGCTCTCTGCAGAGGTTTCCCCCTCCCTCTGCCCCCAGGCTCACCAGCGTGTAGAGCGAGGAGTTTAACTCCTGTGGCTGTCCCTGTACTGCTCTGTAAAATATCAGCTGTCAAGGTTTCTGAGCTGCAGAGGAGCCTGTGGATGGAGAGGTTTAAAGCGGTACAGAGGAACAGAAAGGGGGAAGAAGACTCCCACTGGCCTCAGTCCAGGTGAGGGTATCAGAGGAGAAGTGAAGGGGGTGAGTCATTCAAAAAACTACTGCAGACACTTCTTGGGATCTTGTTTTGGTACCTTGGCCAAAGAGAGGCAAGGAAACAAGGCTGGGTGCAAGGAATGCAACATTCACTTCTCTCATGGGAGATCTGAGGTTAGATCTCATCTATCATCAGCATGAGACAGGAGAAGATAGTTTCATTTCTAAACCACATTATTCTTTGAAATAAAGGTCTGTATGTTCAGTTTCGGAAAATAATTTACTCTTTATCAGGAAGTCTAAAGCAAACACATGTTCTTGGCTCTGTGAAGAAACACCATACTTAAATTCTTTCCACTGAAATGAAATAGAAAATTTTGAAGTGTGTTTCCAGAATAAATCTAGTCTACATGAGAAAATTTTATCCATAATTATATATTTTATCTACATTTAGTGTGTGTGTATATATTTGTATATATGTGTAAACATATACACTTAAATATGTACCCTGCAATCAGGAGCTAAATAATGGCACAGTCTTTGGTGTTAAATGGGCTGGGTACATGAAGTGTAGGGTGGACAGAGAAATGATAATTCAAAATCAAGCACTGAGATGTTTTCATTTATTTAGTGACTTTTTCCTGATATGGACTGTGATTTGGTCAGGATGAGATGGTCACAGGCCACCAGCCGACTTTTTTTCCCTCCCATGTAGAAGAGACTTTAAACTTTCCAAAATGAATGGATTAACTATTAATGAATCAGAAGAGGTAGCGATTTTCATAAGGTTTGACTGTAGCCCATACATGAGCTACCTCAGTCATTCTGAGCTGTCAGATCTATGCATATAAATGCACCAGATTATAAGATTCATTCCCCTATGGATTCCTCTGCATAAAATTCTTAAATAAGAATTTGTGTCTCTAAGAAATATGAAGATGCAAAAAAACTAAAAGTAGTTGCTATAAAAGGAACTAAAACATAGAACTTACATTCATGTAGCCTAATGCTTTCTCCAGATCATGATAGCTGAAATTATAAGTTTTGAAGGGTCAAAACTTTGATGTATTGCAAACAATGTGTTAGCTTTTGTTTTGACTGAGACTGACTAACGTGACAGAAAGGAATATTTCCCTATGTCAACACTATAACTATCAGAGTATTTCCTAAAGTCTGTAAAAAAAAAAAAGATGAACAGGCAATATTAAATTGTCCATTTGAATGTTTTCAAAGCATTAATGAAACTTCATTATGGTTATTTGAGAACGGATTTTTAAAAAGCTAGTGTTTCATCATTTGCGTCTGAAAGTGCTAATTGCTCAGTTCCTGTACAATATAAAACATTGACGCATGTCAGAGAGAAATTGTCATTCAAACTTGAAAGCTGTGTAACAGAAAGTTTTCAATTACATTCCTACACTTACCATTTCCCAATTGTAAATTTTTTTCTTAACTTTGACTATGCCCCAAAATCCAAGTAAATTAATCATCAAACAGGATGATTTTCTACATCATGATCTTGAAAGGATCTTGAATGTTTTCCAGCTGTTAAAGATTGCTTAGTACATTAGCTAAGACTGGCCACAAGCACTTCGAAAGTTCTTAGGGAATTACAAGAGAATGAATAATGGAAAAATCTCCTTTAGTATCTGAAGATCATTTGCAAGATGTTTTGAAAAAAAAAAGTATGATACAGTTTTAAAATTAGAATTATTCCCTGATTGCATTTGTAGTATGGGAGAAGAGAAAGAGAATGAGTCACAAATTATTGGGTCATAACTGTGACTCATTTAAAAATCTCATTATAGCAAAAAGAAAAAATGGAAAGGATCACTCAGTGATATATGCTCT
Organism: Syrrhaptes paradoxus; assembly: GCA_013400615.1. Classification (NCBI taxonomy): domain Eukaryota; kingdom Metazoa; phylum Chordata; class Aves; order Pterocliformes; family Pteroclidae; genus Syrrhaptes; species Syrrhaptes paradoxus. Next base: position 162,040 of record VZTO01000038.1, read on the forward strand.
AGGTTATATACTCTTCTTTAGATCTTGATTTTTCCACACATGGCATTACCTTAACCTGATACAGACATTTTCTCCGAAAAAGCATTGACATTTCAAAAACTTGTATGAATTATTGAGTGGTTAAAACCCAACGAATGGCTGAATATAGATTATTTTATGTGGAAGATTTAGTACTGACAGATTAATCGTGTATTACATAGGCGAACCGTGTATACATGGGCTACGAATGCAATATTAGAGAGAGGTCTGAAATTTTATCTTGAGGATCCTAATTTTTTCATTTCCTTAAGTCCAGAGGAAACTAGTGTTCACTTCTAGATCAAATGCAGCATGGAAGATAATATTTTCCTTGAGCAAACAAACTTGGGCAGAAGAAAAAAGACTGACAATATTGATCTTGTTAAATCTGAGCTTCAAATTAATTGCAACTCTCCACATACAGAGCTTGAAGAAGCAAATTCAACTCTATGATGCACTGAAATTAATTAAATCTAGTAATCAAGACCATTTCAATAATAAGTTGGAGGTTATGATAATTCATTATATAATTGAGAACAGAAGAAATGCAGAAGTCCCCTGAAGTAAAATGCTTTGGTTTTGCATCAGCCGTTCATCCAAGAGGGGTGGACATGACCTTTCCCTATCACCCCAAATCCCTACATCCCTCAACCTCTCCAGTTACACTCTCAGGGGGTATGAGCAGGAACCTGCATTTTCAGGTGCTGCCAGCACCATCCATGACTGCAAACGGACCATATTCAGGCTAAACAACTCCTATGTGGTCCCTCACTCCCTGCTGATGTATCTTTATTTCTCTAAAGGTCTGGCATCTTCATTGGAGGGTTCAGTGGAAAAATTCAAGACTGGTAGCCCTCTACAACCAACAAGGGCATTTGGGTTCTGAAAGAAGTTCTGAGAGTGTTCCAGCACTGAATGGTTTGCTGGAGGGCCCATAGGCTGCAGCATTGCCTTCAGAGGAGAGTGGGCTTGGTGGGCTGGCCTCAGCCAGTGCAGGAATCGATCCCAGCCCTGGAAATTTTGCAGAGCTTTGCTAATATTGAACTCCTCCTGTACAGCCCCAAATTGCTGTTTCATCAATGAGCAAAGAACTGTCATGGGAAAAAGGCACATTTCCAGCACAGATATTTCGCACAGACTTTCAACAAATCCAGCTCAAGGTCATTTTTGCTCACTATAGGAGCTGACATATCACCACCTTTAGGGGCACTACTTGCCCACCAGACATCCCTGGATGAACTGCAGCACATATGTCTGTTTTATTCACTGTGGAATGCAATTTGTATTTTCTAATATTTTGATACAAGGACATCTCACACTTTGATTGTTTCAACAATAATATTATCGTCTTCCAAACTTACCATACCTTGCACTGGTCCTTTGTCCATTATTTCTTTCATTATATCAGTTTCCTGAGGAGAGGTGAGAGAAGCAGCAGAGAGCACAAGGGAAGATAATACATTGTATTAAATAAAATTAAAACTCATCCTAATTTATTGTTGTGTACATATATATAGTATAAATGTACCACTGTACTTGTATTTCTGACAGAGAATATTTGGTTTTTCAAATTAATGAGACCTTCAGAAACATGTTTAAGAAGACCTAATGCACAGTTATGACTGCATACTTTTTTTTCTATCCCTAATTTCTATAAGGTCATAAAGCAGCAGCTTTAAGGAGATGGTGTAAAACTGAGAAACTATAAAGAATTTAATATCTTCTGAAAACACAGCGGTAATATAAAGGAAAATTCACAGGCTTAGTCTTCAAGTAAAGTGAACACCTTTCTATATGCCAGATAATTTTCAAGCCCCAAAGGAGAAAAATGGGTGAGACTGGGTGAACAGAATTAACTTACTTTTGAGGACACCCTGTAGTGAGAGGCACATCGGTATAACCGATTGGATTCTTCTAAAACATTGGGACACGGCCCGTTTGTATAGTTTTTCCCATATTCACTTGACACATAACAGTGATTTTCACCTGATGGCTCCAGGTGATTGTTCCAAAATGATGGATAACATGCATAGGATACAAGCCTGTTCAGATATTAAAAAAAAAAAAAAGTTGATAAGAAGCTTACTGAAACATTTTTTTCAGTTTTATTTAAGCTTTTAACTATTTTACAACTGTTGTATTTCAAGTAAATTTACAGTCACTCATTCTTCAAAAATGTGAATGTGTCGTATCTTCAACTGAAAGGTATTTGCTTCAATTCAATTTAATTCATGCAATTCAATTGTACGATGTTTAAGTTTCAGTTGCAGTAGTCCTCTCCCCACCCTTCTCCAAACTGATGTAGGGTAGAAAATGTGTTTCAGCACTTGTCACCTAGTACATTCACCTCTTTAATGATGCAAGAAAGCTCACACTGAAGATCAATAAATTACCAATGTTGTCAACATGATCAGTTTACGAAAAATAACTTGTGAAATGGGCATATTTGCAGCAGAAATTTTTTAAGGGAAGTTAACATTTTTCTAGTTTTATCTACATTTCTACGGAATGCTGGTGAAAAGCTACAGATCTTTTTATTTCTTTTAGCTAAAGAGTCTTTGACCTTCCATTTTCTGACACTATAAAGGGAACATTCACTCATATTTTTGTGAACATTTGCTGAGACACAAAGTCCTTTATTCATTTTTTAAAGGTTTGGGTACAAATAGTTGGCATCCTCTAAATGTGGTGCTTTTGTTCCAAGAGAGGTATAACCCTTATTGATTAATACCAGTAGCTTTATTGATACTAACAACAAACTTCAGGAAGGGGTGCACCTCCTTAACAGACAACTGAACCTCTATTACCAGAAATACATGGGAGATAAGTACAAGTGAGAACATAACCTCAGGAGACCTTAAGCACTGAGCTTGTGGTACGTTAACAGGCAATCCAACCGTAGAGCAGTACTAGGGGAAGCATGTGAACTGGGACTGGTAAATTGATTCCTCCATCTTGAGTCACAGGGGGAAATAAATTATCTGGAGTGATGTTCACAGGAAGGACTTTGCCCAGGTTGAAACACTGACAAAATATATGACATAGAACAGCTGAGACTGGCTAGGTATCAGAGAGGTGGGACTTATTACAATTGTACAATTTTGCTATTTTAAAGTAACAGTCAGGCTATTCCTTCCTTAAAGGAAAGACAGGTTTGTGCCTGGAAGTGAATGTGGACCAAAGGACAAACGGAGACAAACTTTGTGACTTATAAACACGTGGCATCCAGTGTGTACAAAAGGCTGGGAACTATCCCAGGGAGCTCAGGCCACAGGGCTCCTTCTGTCAGTTCCTGGTTATTGACAACAATTATGTCCTCAAGGAAACTAAAATGACAAATTTTGCTGTATCACAGGAGTATATGTATGGTCTTTACAGCACCCAAAATCATCCTGGCTATTTCTTAGAAAAACGTTCATCTCAAAATATTTTCTAAATGCTGGGAGAATTTTTGCTCACACACAGCAGTTAAACTTTTCCTACCACTTACTTATTATAAATTTGCATTAAAGTTTTCAGTGTCAAGGTTTTAGAGTTTATCTACAGGAAATATGACTAATTTTTATCACTTTCAAATTAAATTCTATATTCTACAACGATGTTAATTTAAAAATATTAAGTCCAGTAACCACTGGGCAGTTTCTATTTTAACGAAGATTTCAAAACCATAGAAATCCATTTACGAAAAGAAGCATGGCGGGAAAAGTGCAACAGCAAATATGTGACTTGTATTTATTGTTTTAAATGAAACAAAGACAAATCTTTGAATAACAAAGAAAATTTAATCTGTCTGACACATTTCTATTTGCAGGCTTCAAAGACTCCAAGGGATTTAACACCGATGTCAGAGTGGTTGTGGAGCAGCTGTGATAATTCACCTGAGACTTAAACCCATGATAATTTTGGATTTGAAAATCTCCAAAGTGCTAAATCAAATGAGCTTGGAAGCACAGGTTAAGAGCCCCCATTGCATCCAAGAATGGAGAGAGGCAATGAAAACAAGAGATGGTATCAATGAAAGGTGAGGAGGGGTGTTAATTCTTTACCTTGGCAATACATCAAATGAACTGCTGTTTCATACAGGACGTTTGTTTCTTTCAAGTAGCTTATCCTGAATTGCTTAGACATTTTGACTGTTTGACTAACCTCCTTTTTACTTCAGTAAAGTGAAAGAAAAAGGCACATATTTAAAATGCACTTACTAACAATCTGAAACACTAAAATAAAGGCATGCCAAATCTTCCACTTAGTATTTTGTCCTTTTTATGAGATATTGGGACCTCCTAGTTTTCTACATTTTACTGTTAGATGTTTCCAAAACAGTATACACATTTCTGTGATAATGCCATGGGGGCCTATGAAAGGGTTTAATTTAAAGAGCATAATTAAACAGTTCACTGAAGCAGAATATTTCAAAATAGGCAGTCCTATAAAAAGGATATGTATTTAAGCAGTTCACCAATTATACTGAACTTTCTGAATCTACAGAACTGAAAACTGTATTTCCACGCAATATAAAGGATAATTATGTGTGCCTGTGTATACTTAGTTGTTGGGATTTTTACAAGATGAGCATATACATGCTTCGGCCACCTTGGATAAGACATGGCATTTTCCCATTGGCATTTGGTGGCAGAAAAATTGACCCTGAGGAGAACGTCTTTTTGCTTACCAAATTCTTTCTGCCCAAACTAGATCAACACACCCAGGAGCTGCAAAAACAACAATTCTGCCTACATGAAAAAGGATTGTCCATCTAAGGTTGGCAGGCTGTTATTGCTTAGGTCTTTGGTCCACTCACTGGCAACCCCTTTTAATCTCTTCTGAATGCCCAAAGGTGTTCTGGATTCTCAGACTTCCAATGGGGAATGGTAACTATTTAGGCCAAATACACACAGGCTGTTAATACTCACTGTATTTTGCTTTGTTTGTTGATGCATTGATCATGCTTTGTTTCTATTGCTGGGTAGAAAGAAACATTTGGTTTATATATAGTTTTTGGTATACATATATAATGTTTATAAAACATATCTATCTCTATATACATAATCATTTTAGGATTGCTGCTAAATGCCATCAGGCCTGCAAGGCAGGTAAGGTGAGCAAATACAGTCCTCAGAGCGCAATCTAGCATAAGCAGGGCAGGAGTAGGTGATTGCAACCTGGTGTAAGGAATGGTATTTACACCTATTCTTCAGGTGTACTTAGAAACACCTCAGAGGGAAACAACAAAGGAAAAAAGTTAGTTCCTGGGGTAGAGAATTTTTTTCCCCTCCTTTCAGCTGGATTGTCCACTGGAGTTGTCACAGGTTCAGCACGGATGGCTCTTACTTCTGTGGCAACAGAAGTGAAGCACCAAATGATGCACAGGCACGCTGGAGCTGTGTGGCAATCCAGACATGACGACTCATTCTGAACTAACAGTCACTTTTGAATCTCTTCACTAACCATAGTTTCTGCAGTCATGGTTAACGTAATTTGACAGCTTTTTCCTGAAATTTGGGTTTGTCCATGCTGAAGCATCAGCACAACAGCAAACATCAAAAACATTTAAAGGAGAAGATCTTGCCAGAAGAGTCATAGAAGAAAAACAGAAAAAAATGTGGATGTGTTTATGTGTACATATACATACACATATACAAAAATACTACTAGAAGCAAGAAGCATCCTGGGAGAAGCAGCAAAAGTCTGCAGTATGTTCATACATTCTTAGCAGAATTCATCTGAATTCATGTTTATGTGTTCAATCTAATGAAAATTTTTGTGGTTTTATTGTATATATATGCTTGGATTGTGAGATGAGGATACGATTTAGAATCTTAATTATGTTATTAGCAAGTTGGTCAAAACTAATCATACCCTGCAGCTGCTAAGAGCCCAAGGAGTAAATCAGATCAAGTCCTGATTAGAGCCAGTATTTGCACTCAAGTGTGTAACCTTTTTACTACCTGAAAACAAAATGTTTCTTCCTCATTCTTAAAGACTATAAGCTTTTCATTCCCTTAGCAGATAAAATAGATGTTTTCAAACCACATTGATTCCTAGCAAATTATGGCTTGTAACTGAAATGCCTAAAATTAATAATAATTAGAATTAGCATACAGATTTATTTAATTAATAGAGGAAGACAGAGAGAGACAGCCAGAGTTAAACAGCGATTCAGCTCCACTTATAGCAGATTTCACTGTTAATTGGGTGCTCAGTGATTCTGAAAAGTCAGATCTCAGCACTGGCCTAACCTCATTGAGCTTTATGGAAGTCTTTCATTGACTTCACTGGGGATAGTTTAGGCCAGCACTCGATTTTCCTGAAAATCTATCAAACTCCAGAGGTAAACACACGTCAGAAATCAGAAAACCAGAAGCTTTAAAACAGCATTGAACACCTGCTGTGAAAATTTACAAGCCCACACAGAAAATCAATGTGCTTTCTCCCTGTGGCAGGGCATGGAGATAACGAAAAAAAAATATTGTAATATACTGGCTCATAAAATAAAAGTTACCTGAAAGTGTGAGGAAGCAAGCACTATTTAACAGGGTTCATTCAAAAAACACTTCAGACTTTTATGCCATAAATTTCCACTTTTTTTTCATTGTTAATGGATTGTTATGGATTAGGGGGTTCCAGCTACAAAAATGCTTAAATTATTAGTCCAGAGAATCAAACAAAAAGGTTAACTCTTTTTTATACTATCTGCTCTTGGCCACTGTCAGAGGCAAAATATTGGGCTAGGCGGACCCTTGCTCAGACCCCGCATAGCCATTCTTGTGTTCTTCCAGTATCTGTCCTCATAGACATTTGGATATTTTCCTTAAGGTGTTTATTTATGTCTGGAACTGTTGGAAGAGGATTTGAAATATCATTTGAACTTAAGGAAAGAAAATCAGGATTTAGAAATATTGTTTATAAGAATAGGTAAGTAGAGATATTTTCATATGTGGCACTTTGATGGCAAATCAATCATAGGGGATAAGAATGGGTAGCAGGCAAAGGTCTGTAAGAACACAGTGGTGTTGTACATGTTTGAGCTACCTCCATGGGGATAAAAAAGCTGGATGAATGACTAAGAAAATAGACTTGGAATGTGGTGATTTATTGGAGATCTAGATAGTCTCCAAAATCTTGTGGTGATTCTCACAACCACCCTGCAGATTCCTTTCTCAGTGAGCTGCAAGGGGCTGGTGAATACCATGAGGTGTCTCAGGTGGCTGGGCAATAGTGCAAGTACTTGGGACTTTGGAGGCAAAAGGACAGTTCACAGGTGTGCTCTGGTGAGCTGAGGTGCTCTGTCTGCATGCTTCCAGGCTTACATCAGTTAGAAAGCCTGCTCTGCACACCAGTTCCACACTGGTACTTGGTGGTCAGTCGGGGAGCGACCTTCCCACTGTTGCATTTACACCAGCACAAGCTCCTGTATGGGTACAGTTATGCTGATAACAAAGTGCCTCATACAGCTTCAGCATGCCTTGCTTTCCTTATGAAAATAAGCTAAGTCTTGTATATTTAAACTGCCTCTGCAGAACAGGCTGCATCACTAACCATGCCGCTTCTGGTAAAAAAATAATACAGCTTTCGGGTATAGGAACAATCTTATTATTCTAGGCTCATCGTGGTTATGTCCGTACAGAGACAACAGTCAGAGGGAACAGAAGACTAGGGGGTTGTCCTATTGCTGTGTTCCTTAGGGCTTTTCCTCTAAAAATAACTTCCTCCAACTGTTGCAGAGATAATACTCTTTAAAATTGATCTCTTACATACACTGGCAATTCCTGTGCTCCTGTCCTTAACATGAAAGGCAACGAAACAGTCCAGTGAGAGAGACTTGTATTTACTCTATGTTAAGCTATAACTTTAATTTCTTTATGAATGAAGCCTTCGCCTTTGCCCCTATGAGGTGCTGAGGGGCCTTTGCTGGGTGGAATCTCTTGCTGCCCACTTTAGTCACTCACCTAAAGGGTCTCCCACTCAAAACCTAGATCAAAACTAGTTTAGTGTTCAGATCATGAGACAGAAAGACAGAGGAACACTCGGTGTAAACTCTCCCCATAACAATACAAAATCCTTGTCAGGTCAGAAATAGTTCAGTATGTTTGAAGAAAGCAGAAAGATCACTTTGTACACTGTGTCCATGTGAATGTCAGCGCTTTGGTCTTCATCTGGATCTCCAGGCTGCCATGTCAATTACGTTGTCTGGGACATCACATCTGACATTCCTTTGCTCTTTCCATGGTTTGTTTGTTTGGTCGGTTGGTTAAAATTAAAAGTTATCAGACAGGACAGTCTTTCTGTCTGTCAGTATCAGGTATATCAAAGAAGAAGTAAGGAATGAGAGTATTTGAGAGAGGAAATAGATTTTGGTATGGAACAGGAAGTACAAAAATTTTTCTGATAATGTGCGAAACAGCAGAATGTAATTACACAGTATATAAAATCTGGTTATTTCAAATTCTTCTGGAAGCCATTTGCAGGCACATGAAGTTCAAGGAGCTGACTGGGAACAGGCAGCACAGATTTACCATGGCAGATTATGCCTCAGCATGATGAGATGATAAAATGAGATGACCTGATCATGATGAAATTACTGACTCCGCCAAGAATAAGAAAAGCAGTGGACATCATTTACCCTGACTTCAGTAACATTTTCAACATGACTCCTGTGGTGCTGTTCTAGTTTACTGGACTAGATAAATCACTTACAAGGTCAGTAACTGAACTGGACCGGCATGCTGAAAGGTCAACAGATCAAAGCGACTGGTGTCCATATACTAGTGGTATTCCTCAGGACTTAACACAGCAGCAGCAGTGTTTTGCATCTCTATCAACAATCTGGACATAAGGCACGCCCAGTAAATTTGTAGATGATGTCAAATTGGTGGGGCATGGTTCATATGCAGGGCTGCCATTCAGAGAGACATTAGCAGCACAGAGAAATAAGCTGACAGAATCCTCATGAAGTTCAGCAAAGGCAGAAGCCAAATCCTGCCTCTGAGACAGAACTGCCGATGCAGCAGTACTGGCAGGGCACTGTCTGTGGACCTGGGCTCCTGGTGAGCAGAATGTTGAACGTGCGTCAGCAGTGGACCCCCTCTCAGCATATGCGGACAATCAATACCCGGCTTGTGTTAGCAAGGACATAGCCAAGAAATTGTGAAAAGTGATTATACCCCTCAAATCATTACTTGTGGGGTTACATCTGGAGTACTGTGTTCAGTTATGGGGTGGATCCCCAGTAAAGACACTGACAAACTGAGCGAGTCCAGTGGAAGACACTTAGAGGGCTGAAGCATATGATATGCAAGAAGGAGCTAAGGCAGATGGATTTGTTCATCCCAGAGAAAAGAGGTCTAAAAGGGGATCTAATTACTGCTTTCAGCTACATATGAGAGGTCATAGAGGAGACAGAACAAGACTCTTCTTGGAGATGCACAGTGAAAAGCTGAAAGGTATCAGACACAAGTTGTACCAAGGAAAATGCTGATTAGATATAACAAAGAAATGTTTGACCACAAGAGTGGTCAAACAAAATGTCCTGCTGTAAGAAAGGTTATGGAACCTCCATCCTTGGAGATGGTCAAAATACGACTGGGGACATGGCCTAAGCAGCCTGATCTAATTTCAGAGTTACTCATGCTTTGAACAGAACATGGGACTAGGTGACCTCCAAAAGTTCATTCCAACCTAAATCATTCAATGATTCTATAAATGACTATGGGTCTTTTTAGATGCTTCAAGCTGTTCATGTGGAGTTTGACAGCTGTTAACTTTGCTTAGTCCGACTTGAAGGAAGAAGGATGTAGGTATAGTCCTTGCTAGAGTGTTGTATTCTGGCACAAGCTTGGGATGGGATGATTACAATTTGCTTTATAGAAAGACAATGTTTGATCCATTTGAATATCCACAATGTTGTCCCACGCAACTGGCTTCTTACTCAAGGTTGTTTAACATGCAGAGCCTGTATCCCAAGAACCACAGAAGTTTTGAGTCCACTTACAGTATTGTCTCTGACATTAAAAAAATATTTTCTTCTTCATCTTGCTGTTGGAGAAGCTACCATTTTCACCAGTTGTATTACAGCTAATGACAACATCTAGATGTACTGAGGCTTAAATAGGAGTTAGGTGGTTGCAGAGTTTTCTCACTGAGAGCCATCATTCAAAATAGTTTTCATTTACTTTTTCGGGAGTGGTCCATAGTTCCCAGGCTTCATGAAGGTTATTTAAAGAAGGTGTAAACAAGAGAGAGTGATAGTCTTGATGAAGCAATACAGTTAATCTGACCTAGGACAGAGCTAGATGCCTCTCTTTTGAAAGGTCAGAAATCATCATTGTAACACAAGCAACATTGTAACTTCAGCAACTTGTTCAAGATAAAATAATCTAAACAGATAGATAAAATATTTACCCATGCGTTTTCAGATATCTCCAAGCACCATCAATACTTCCACCATTACATCCATGTTGATTCCTGGTATCACAAGAGATCAAATTCTGAGCAGAAAGGTTGTCTGTGATCTGACCCTCGGAATGAATTGCTATTCTGTCTGCCGCAACACCTGTTTTGAAACAAATTTTCCATTATAAAAACCCAGTAATTACTCACAACTTCACTCCCGTTATTGTGAAAAAGGGACTGAAATGCAATCTCAATATTTTCTGTCTGTGCAGATTTCTTTACAAAACAATACAGATATGATCTGTACAGACTTTTGACAGAGAGGATTGTGAAACTGCAAAGTATCATGAGCAACTTTGCTGTAACGTTATAAATCTATAGATTTACTAGTTACCAGAAAGTCCCATGTATCTAAACATCAGATGAGGGATTTCATCTGCTAGTCTCTACCATGTTTGTAAATGCATATTCATCTCTGCTTGATTTCAGCAGCAGATGCAAATACTCCCCCACCTCTCTGTAGCTGAATATACAAATCTCTTTTGTTTATTTTTAGAACCATAGAATCATAAAATCATAGAATGGTTTGGGTTGGAAAAGACCTTAAAGATCATCGAGTTCCAACCCACCTGCCATGGGCAGGGACACCTTCCACTAGATCAGGTTGCTCAAAGCCTTTCCTTCCTTTATTTGAGAAAAGAGAAAAGGAAAAATGGACATTCTTATGTACAAGAAAATTCAAGACTCTCATCACACATCTAACATCAATGATATTTTTAAAAGAAGAAAAAAATTAATATTACTTGCGGTTGAAAAAGCCCAGGATGCTCCACAGTTTCGTTGATCCAGAGGATCATGAATCCACTCAGGCCATGCATAAGTGGCTGCAAAAAATGCAGGAAATTTTTCTTCTGGAGGTGAGTTTCCCTAAAACAAAACATAGGAGGTCTGCATACATTTCAATTCCTACTTTTGTCTTAAATTTTACCCTAATATTCTTTTTAAAATTGTTAAATTTTAAATCGAGGAAACCTAAAGCAGTACTGTGGCTTCCTGAGCATCCCTCTGGTGCTCACCCCTGTGGCTGGATCCTGCAGACCCCCTGAGCGCAGGGGGGTTCTGGCACTCCACCTGCTGGGCTGGGAAGCTGAGGTCCACAAACGCCAACCTGAATAACCTGTCCAGCTTCTCTCTGATTTTTACCTCAAACAACAATTCCTACTATGACCCAGCTGGTATTTTTGGAAAGAACGTACTTCTGCTACAAATAGCAGTGAAGTGCATGTTCCTCTATTCTCCTTGACATGTGGCTGTAGGTAGGAAATTTTAGTTACCATGGGGTAGGCATCAGCACAGTGTATCACTGATTTATTTTTTACACAGAGGTTTTTCAATCTGTGGCACTTATTCTCATTCCAGAACTAAACCCAGTGATTTTCCTTCTGCTCTGCAATCTGATGCTGAGTTGATGAGAATTCATGGTCTCTTCACTAAAGCCATCTGGACAGCCGTTTTGGCATCTTCATCTCTCAGCCTTGATACATATCCTCCAAGCTTTGCACAAATATCTGCATATGCAAGAATCATCCGGTACCACTGTTAATAATCTGCTCTCTGTTCAACATATCAAAACCATTTTTTTCTCTGTTGAACTTTATAGAATGATTTCTTATGCTGCACAGAGAAATAGGACTGGCCACAGAGAATTGCAGTATTAGTCCATCCAGTCTATCAGTTTTTCTCAAACAATCCTTGATAGCACCTGTTTCAGAGGAAAACACAATAGGTAAAATAAAATAATCTGTTCCTAAGCAAAACAGTCACTACTTCTTTCTTAAAAGCAGGCTCAGGCCCTGAAGCACAGTGGCTTCTACCCTGCTCAAATTCCTCTATTTTACTTTTATTTACTTAGTCTTCTAATTCTGGGTGTCATTGCTGCATCATTTTTCTAAATTGTGGCTTATAAATTACTTATAAGATTACATAACTTTTCCCAAGATGATTTAAACATTCTTTCAAACTATTTCAGGACTCTAGAGAACTGAACTTTACCACTTTGGCTGTATCCAGATCACTTTGGTGTGTACATTGGGAAACAGTGGTGCCTCCATCCAGCTTGTACACCTGGATTTCCCACACAAAAGCCACAGCTGAGAAAAAGTGGGTAAGGAAGAAAAAAGGTTGTACCTCTGGTGCATATCTGACATCAGATTGGGATACAGCCACAAGAGACAGGTTGATAGAGTCTGTGCATATGCCCAGAACCAGTAACACTGAAGCGCCTCTAGGTTCACTATGTTAGATGCAGGCTGGGAGTCCCAAATACCATTACAGTACACTGCAAGCTGTTAAGTCACTTATCTGCTTTGGAAAGCTTTACCTCTGCCCATAACAAGCCAGTAATCTTTTAAATCTTGCTAAAATATTAATCTCCATATTTTCATTCATCACTTTCAAAAGTCTTCTTTTTCAAAAAGCTTGTTAGACACTTGGGACTCAAAACCTCAAATGACACAGAGAAAGCAACAGCTAATTAAAAGAATATCTTGCTAAATTATCATCATGTTCATTATTAATGAGCAAGCGCAAGCACAAGATTTACTCTGAAGATGAGTCATACAAGTGAAATCCCAGACAAATAGCGTTTCTTTTACATAGGACTGCTCACTATCAACTGGTAAGCAAGCAAAACTCAGCAAAGGTTGTTCAGCACACTTGTGTGGGCAGTGACCACTTACAATGCTACAAATGAGGCAGTTGAGAAAAACAAAATTCTGAACATATATTTGGTCTGAGACAATGTGTTACTTTATGTGTTCCTAAACTACTGCCAATGTATTTAATATCTTCATATTGTAAATCCCAGAGCAAATCCCTTATTAACCCTCAGCCTTGTCATTTAGAAATGCAGGATTGACCTGCAGCCAGAAACATTAGCTTTTTGTCTAAGAAATTGCTACCCTGATGTTAAGAAGCACTGCTGTTCTGTGACAAATGCCAAGTCTAGACAATTGTTTCACAATGTGTACTCTATGGACCAGCACCAGACAGCGCAATTCAATCAGCAAAATGACTAGCAAACTATTTTTAAACCTTCACATGTATTCTCTTCAGTGAAGCTAGCAGTCCAGCCAAAGCAGGAAGGTAAGTGGATATACAAGAACACTTGTACTTCAGCTATGACATCTTCAGAAAAGCCAGATGGCCCATCAGGGAAAAAAAGGCTGAAGATTACTGAATTTGCAAATGTGGGAATATTTTTTCTGAGGGAAAGCAATGTTTTTTTAAAATGAAAGATATGGGCATGCATGAGCTTCAGTTTGCAAGAGGTAGAAAGATTTACAACTGATGAAAATTTTGCTATGAAAAGCCACATGTCAAAGGAACAGCTGATGTGCTTTGTATACCTGCACATTGTCTTTACGAGTTCTTTGATACTTAACCCAAAATGGTGCCTTATTACTAAACTATGTGTTCCATTTTCTTGTAAGATGGCACTTAGGTGAGCACCTTGTTGCCATCAGATGCAGACCTCACCGTTGCAGTGTACCTCTTGCCAAAATGTGTTATGACAGAATACCACCAAATGTGCATCACAATGTGTTTTAAAGGCATGGTGGTTATTTTTGTGCTACATAGAACTTCAAGAATTATTACACTATCTCTTGCAGTAAGTAAACACTTTCAATATGCCTTCTCAGATAACACACATGACACTATTGGGAGCTTCAGGTTTGTCAGGAGGCACAACAGTTTTAGTGATGTATTTAGCTGTTGGTCTGTGTTCAGGTCTAGCCACACTCTGCAGCAGAGAGTTCACATTTAGTTCTTGTTCCATACCATTGTCTTTTAGCTATTCTAATGTGCCACCATGTTAAACTACCCTTCCAGACACAGGCATCACCTTACTGAGCAGATATAGTCTTTTATTAACAGGAGAGCTTTCAAAAGCTCTACAAGCAACTTCAAGAAGTTCGTGTTTTTCCTAAGATGAAATGTATGTCTATCACACCGTTTAGTTTGAAGTACTGTTACAAAGCTCTAGTTGTAGTTGGATATGTCAGTCAAAGAAATAACTAAAAAGACTGAGCTCTACAACCAAACTTTTCAACACTGCTGAGAAACAAGACTCTGCTGTAGATGTAAGTTGACTAACATAGAAGGGCTTTACATGCTTGAATCTTTTTTTCTACACAATTGAGTAAGGAGCCCCTTCTACACAAAAATGCTTTTCTCAAGCATCCCCAAAAGACAGTAGAAAATCATCAGTACAGTGGAACTTATGTACCAGAAACTGTAATTTATTCTCCAAACAGTAGACCGTAGCATGCTGGTTTCTATTTAAAGTGAAAAAAAGAAAAAAAAAAAATAGAGTTTCATTTTAATGAATGGGTAGCTATGGTTTTCTTGCTACATTAGCAAATCTACCAGTTTTTAATCAGATCAGCACAAGATAGAGCCAAAAACTCCTGAACACTAATTGTAGCATTTTTATAAACTAAATATGACTTTGGGCAAATGACTTGCAGTTTTCTCACTTGCAAAATAGAAAAGGCAGTAATAATCCCAGAGCATACATGAATATTTAATTAATCCCAATTTATCCACAGTAAGTAACTAGTACTTTAGCCTGCAGGTGAATTAGTCCTCAACAAAGTCACTTAAAGGTCAAGTCATTAAGCTCTGGAAAATGTCTCTGGAAAATATTAAAAAGTCATTATTTCTGAATTTCATTATTCATATCTTTTTACTTTCTTCTGAACTGTCACCTAGTTACAAGTGAGGCTTAATGGAAACACTTTCATGAAAACTCATTTGTTTTTTATCACTTAGGATTTTGTAAATGTGTCAGTATGCTTCACAAAATATCATTAACAGAAAACTATTCATGGAAGGAGAAGCAGGGGCAAGTGTCTGAACACCTGGTAAGATACTTACCTTAAAAAGTGCCTGGAAGTTAACACCATGGGTACTGTTGGTTTGACAATTTGAAGAATCTGTCAATGTACTCCCAGTGAGCCCACTACATGCTATGAAATTGCTGGGTTGTGCAGTGAGGGTAGATATGCAGCTGGCTGCAAGAAAACTTTTTTCTTATGCTTT
This sequence comes from Syrrhaptes paradoxus, assembly GCA_013400615.1. Taxonomy (NCBI): domain Eukaryota; kingdom Metazoa; phylum Chordata; class Aves; order Pterocliformes; family Pteroclidae; genus Syrrhaptes; species Syrrhaptes paradoxus. The sequence goes on from VZTO01000038.1 coordinate 177,553, forward strand.
TGTGAAGTACTAATATGTGGCAGATATGAAATTTCCCAAGGCAGAACAAGGACACTAAAGAGATTTTGTTCTTCTAGAAAACTGTAGATGGGGACAGAATCAGGGAGATTTGGAGCTTCACAGGAAGCTTCAGAGAAAAATATTTTTACATCAAGACAAGCTAAGAGAGAAACCACTGGGGTAAGAGCAAGAAAGTTCTAACTCTGAAGAGAAGCCATAGGTAGGAGACAGGCTCATGTAGAGTTCAGTGCAATTTTCTGCAATCTCAAAGAATTCTCCAGAAGCTGAGAAAGTCATACAGAGATTATTATTATTTTATATTTTTAGCTTTTGTAATCAGAAAGAAAGATTTTTTTAGAATCCTGCACAAAGCTTGGGCTTCCAACATGTAGGAGTTCCTGAGGGCTAAATGCATGAATGTGCAAAACTGGATTGCTGGAGAAGCTCCTCAGGTGTCTGGCATGGTCAAAGGTAGCTGGATTGTGGCTCACAGGTTTCAGAAAAAGATAGCAGACAGAGAAAATGAGAAATGGACATCAGTGGAACAAAAGCCATAAGTACTGTAGCAGTCAAAGAAGGCCCAGAATGCTTAATAACAATGATTCAGTAGTCTGGACATAAAGCAGGACCACTGAGTGGCCAGCTACCCCAAACTGAATGGAAAAGAGGAAATATTGTAAAGAATTTCTTGTAACCTTCCCTTTCTTATTTTTCTAGGTGGATTTCTCTCACCTAGCTACATATCTAGTAATGTAGATGTGAATCGCTGAGCTAGGTACATGATATCCACATTTTGCTTCTGCATCACACTGTATTCCTCAAGGAAAAAACCAACAACAACAACAACAAATCCACCCCAACTCTCTCGAGCCTCAATGCTGTTCACTGGCAATTTGTGGCAGATACCTACTGAATATTGCACTAAACTCTTATGTCATTGTCTTATTTTGACTTGTCATCTTCAACTGAAATGTATCCTCCTTTGGCTGCAAAGAGGAGTCTAGTAAATCATACAAGGAAAACTCCAAAGCTTCATTTCTATCAGCTTCTTGCTCCTATATAGTAGTTCAGTTATGAAATTGTTCTAATCTCAACCCACAAGTCTCTTTTGCCTTTACCACAGAAGGGGGGAGGGTGAGTGAGTTGCTGTTGCAGTATTTTGCTGCCAGCCAGGGGTAAAACCATAACAACAACCCTCCACAGTGCAATTTTGAGAAAGCTGGCCAATCTGGACCACAACCCAGTGTCTTACAAACAGAGCAAGATAGTATGGAATAAGCCAAGATTTCAAACACCAGTGATCTACAATGATAAGTTAATATCATTGGGCACAGCTGGTGCACAGCTTCTCAATGGTTAGCGTTTGCTTTTCCCCTTCCTTGTTTGCTTTCCATCAACGGGACCTCACACTCTATGGCTTGGAGAACTGTTCTGGGAGCTTCATATTCAACATGGAAGCATTCAGTGTTAAATCCCTGAATCAAAATCTTATAAATGTACACATTTATTTTTCCATGTGATAAAGTTATTAAAAAATAATTGTATATAACACTTACTGGTGTTTCTCTCATATTCAGCAAGGAATGAGAAGGAGGGAAGGTGCCCAGGCGCTTTTTGAAACCTTCTTCCAACGTCATTCCCCAGAACTGACTGTAGTTGTCAGCTTTCCATCTTCCTCACAGACAGAAAACAAATAAACAAAATCCAGGTTAGAGATATTACTCACATTAATGCCTTGCTTCTTTGTAAGAACACCACTTACAATAACATTCAGAAATAAATCTTTCAAATTGCATTTCAAAGCCTTCTATTCAGTACACATGAGAAAATATTTAGTACAGACTCTTCCGGAGCAAATGAGTGCAGGATGGAGCAACACAGCAGTATATGAAAAGCGGTGATTTGAGGTTAGCATCATGTCAGCTTGCAGGAGATGAGCATGCAATGTTTCAAAGAACTACTGGAAAACAAGATGCTCAGTCAAAACAATTATTGTTGTCTTGAGGTTGTGTTCAAATTATGCTTCAGACCAGATGCCCGCAGAGAACTAGCAGCTTCATTAGTGAGTTATATTGCCTTCAAGCTCTGGTGCACCAGCAGTGAGACACTGTTAGACCCAGCAGAAAGCCCAGCTGACACCTTCTGCCTGAGTTTTACACTAACAGCCCAGTTGAGAGAAAGGGCTTCCCGTAACTCTTTAACTATTCCTTCCCTACTCTCAGGTACACTAGACTCAGATTGTAGAGTTAACCCTGCAAACTGTATGCACCACAGAAAAAAAATACCTTGCAGCCATATGCATTTGGAACACATTGAAATTTATTATTACTGGAAAAGAGCTGAGCCACAAGGGAGATCTTTACCTGTTTTTTCCTTTCTTGCCTGTGTGTGAGGAACAAAGAGGTGGGATTCATACTGCCCAAATGAGAAGCCTCATTGCTCTTGGTCCACCTGTAGTCAGTGAAGAGGGCAAGCACCTGCAGAAGCTGAGTGATAGCTCAGGTGGGCTTAACCACCCCGTGGCAAACCTTACAGCTTACCAGACAAGAGACAGCTGGAGGGCTCCAGGTGCCGAACTGAATTGTCTACCCCAACTCACTTGGTTTGAATGTCTCCCATGAAGTACAAAATGTTTGAGCGTGAAGTGACAGCTTGAAATCTGGGCAGGCTTTATTGGTGAATTTAGTACCTCATCTCCTAGGAAGGCAACCGTGTAAACAGCCAGCAGGCTCCCAAGACACAGCTCTGGTACTGGGGTGTCCCTAATCCCTCTGCACTGCCTGGGGGGAACGAGAACTGGTAGCAAGAAAAACACTGAGCTACACAAGGTTTTGATAGTTTGGTCCCCATTTGGCCTATCCTCTCCTCTTCTAACTCATCCTAGAGTTGTGTAATTGTGGAATAATGCTCTTGAAGGAGGAGAAAAAATTGCTTTAAATATTTATCCCCAGTAATAAATAAAGAATAAGGGAAGGTGATCTAAACAGCATTTTGTGAGAAAAAAATGTACTAAATTTTGAGAATGTTTTAGGTAGATGTTTGCAATATCAACTCTTACCAGCATGAGACTTTCAGTATCTTTCCATTTAAACCTCTGGAATCTGACAGAGATTTAGAAAAGTTTTACAGATGCACATTTACTGTCAAATTGCTATAACATAATTGAAGAGGGAAGGGGCGGGGAGGACTGCATAATTTGTAATTTGCATGTACATACAATGAGCAATACATTGGTTTACAACAAAACCTTTAAATAGAAGTGTTCTCACCCATAATCTCCAGAATTGATGTGCTGAATTAAGTCTTGGCGAACAAGACATACTTCTTTTGAACACTTCCAGAGACTATGGAAGCATTTGCTGAAAGGGCAAGAATATCAGTGAGCAGAAAATGAATTATCAAAGGAAAACAATGCACTTTAACAGTAGAAGGAAGATAGAGGGAAAAAGCGCAAACAGTACAAATGTCACATAGTATTTATGAAAACACAATGCTACTTCTTGCTGCTTCGTGCTTCGCTACCCGATGAAACCTAATTGGAACAAGGTGGAAAGGTTTACAGCTTGTAAGAAAGGTCATATTTGAAAAGTTTTGCTTCCATCTTTGTGAGACCAAACCAGGGAAAAAAAAGGTAATGTCCTGTAAATGAAACAGTTTGAGGAAGTTTCACTCTGGAATCCCAGAAAGGAGCCATGTAGCTGCAGACAGCTTGGTCCAAGGATCCTGGGCTCAAGTTAGGGCAGTGGGGGCCCCAGCCCTGTTTGGGTGCTGCTGAAGCCCCTGCACTGCCCTGGGCTGGAGGTGCAGGGCTGGTTTTTGGAGAGACAAAGCAGGGAGGCAGCTCAGGCAGCCGACTGTCAGGGCCAGCCGCAGAGGTCCCCTGCCTGCACTCTCTGCCCCGTCCCAAGGCAGAGAAAGAGATGCTCAAACAGTTCATCTCTTTCCTACATAATTCTTCCCTTGTGAAACAATGTAAGGTGTCATCACTCACGCCGAAGAACTAGAGGGAGATGTACTAAAATAATGTCCTAAACTTTAATGATGTTTGGGTTTTTCTACATTCAGGTCAATGCCCAGATCTAGGCCGAAATCATTTAGACTTCGGTCCGAGCTAGCAAATTGACTGATCACAAACAGAATTTATCCAGTGAGGAGGAGACTTTAATACTTTCATTTTTGTATCTTGATTAGAAAACCCATTGACTTCTTGCCATTCTTCTAAGTTGGCTATAATCTAGTTCTACAATACCTTAACACAGCTCTACTCTTCCAGCCATACTGATTTGATTACATGTTTAATATGAATTTAAGGATGCCCACTACCTTAATTTCTGTTTCATGACGCATGTTAAATAAAATTCAATTTGCTGTTCTCTGAAACATTACCAGGAATTGCAGTTGTCTTTAATTATTGTTCCTTCTCCATAATATCGGCCATCTTTATAACAACCTGCCAACATAACACATAGATGTGTGAAAAAAAAATAATCATTTTTGAGGTGAATTAACTCAAAACTCTTGCTACTATTGAATTAATTCGTTGTATTCAGTATAAGTACATTATTCAGTTGACAGTTGGCAACATCTGTTTGCAGCTTCTTACAAGTAGTGAAGACAGTTTGATGTATTTTAACTTTTTACTGGGTACATTACAATTCATAGCAAGTAAAATCAGCAACAGATTCAAAACATCCACTGAAAAATTACTATCTTACATGTAAATAAAAATAATTCTTCAAATAAAGTTATTTTCCAGTAGTAAACTTAAAAAGAACACATTTCTAACAAAAATAATTTTATAATTGACAGTTACAATAGAAATAAGTTTTTTCAGTTATAAAATTTTAAAAACTTATAACTATTCCAAACCTATTGTAACATGCTCTTTTTCCTCACCAGTTTAATTCCTCTTTGAAAAGCAGACAGATCAATTATGTTTCAAGGCAACTGTATGTTTCATATACTCTCCAAAACCCAGTATAAAACATAAATCGACTGATGCTTTTTCTGAACAAATACATATTTTAGGATGGAATATTAAGTGGGAAATTAATTAATTTGAAGATGCATCCTGATGACTTTATGAATGGAATTATATGATGTGAAAAATCATGACTGGAAGGAAGAGTATTTGATAGAGGACTTCTCTGTCTCTCTAAGCTCAGCATTCCTATACCTTTACAGCTCTTCCTTCATTTTCCCCCAGTACTGACATAAGTACTCCTGTCAGTGAAATAACTCCAGCTGTACCCACTTGTAGGCCAGATCCTGACCATGTAGTGTAAAAGCAATTGGCAAACTCTCTGGATGTCACTTCTATGGCACCACAAGGGTGAGGTTCAGTGTGATGACTCTGACGGGGCTTTCTGAACCACCAGAGTAATTGAAACAAAAAGATAAAACGGTAACAGTCAATATATAAAACTCTAACAGTTCTTCTAGTAACAAAAATTAAAATAATAGTAGTAGTAATAATAATAATAGTAATAGTAATAGTAATAGTAATAAATCCAGAGCTTCTGTTCAGTATCTAAGGCAGGAACGTACACGGTTTCTTCTGAAACTATGCAGGAAGGCCATAGAAAAGTACTGAATGCTGGGTTCACAAAGGCAGAGTAAAACAGTTAAATCCAGAATGCCCCTCAGTATGATGCACACCCATGAAAGAAGTCACAGCATAGGTTACTGCTGCCGTGCACCAAGTCAGTGAAAGACGGGGACCCAGAAAAAAAGCACTGAGCGGTTTTATTGCTGCTCATTCCAGCCCATGTAAAGCACTTCAGTTTGTTGGTTTATTTAAAGAAATATGACTCAGAAAGCACTGAGAGCAAAACCACAGGCAAGAAAAAGATCAAGTACTTTGGTGTATGTGGTCTTCTAGAGCTTAAATAATTCTTAGCCAAAGGCAGAAGTGTAGTCCCAGTTACTAAAAGTTGGCTAATATATTTACGTAATTTCTAGAAGTGCTTCATAGTTTGCTTAATCTTCAGACATTCAGTCCCTCTTGTTTCTACAGTTTTTCCGTCCAACTAGATTCGGTCTTCCCTGTTCCTCAGACATTCTAGTTGTAGAAAGTTCCTTTAGAGTTATTTTTTCCTGATGCATTTTGACTGCTGTATTATTCTCCTTTTATCCTTTAAATTACTTACATAACAAATATCCAATAAACAGTTTTTTTTAAAAGCTGCATACTTTCCTGCTGGGAAGCATTTTAACAATCAGAAAAAAAAGGATCTTGTTTTGAAATGAGGTATTAAAAGCAGATAAAAGCTCACCTATAGGACAAATAAAGGTTCTTGAATAGAGTAAATATATTTGCTGCCTTTGGCAGCTATGCACAGTCCAGGAGTTACAAAACAGTGAACACACATGCAAAAAATTGGATTAAGAAAGGCAGTAAAAATATTACCCCTCACCTATTCCTTTATCTAACCCTGCTGTTACACTTCTAGCTTTTAGAGATAGATCTATGACAGGGCCCACACGGCAAACTGCTGCTGGTTTCGCAGTGATACATTTCCATGAAATAGTTGACCAAACTAGACCTGCAGGCTGGCAGCTCTGGAGCAGAAATGCTGATAAATGTTGATGTAGATCCTACAACAATAACCCCCCTATCTGTTGGAAGTAATATCATCCACTGCACCAAAGAAATACGAAACAAATGTCCTTATTTACACAGATCGTACAACATTCTTTTAGGTGATTAGAAACATCTTGGAAAATCAAATTTGTTTTACAGCATTTCTGTCACTCCCGCTTATCAGATTTTGGCTGCATGCCTGGCTTAAGAGCTTGTAGTCTGAATGCTGGAATGCAAGCAGCAGGGTTATTGCAAAGAAACAGTTAATTTTTAAAAGTAATGACAGTATATTTGTTGATTTTAGGCTTTTGAAGGTTTGGTACAGTCTCGACTTTTTCAGCCAGATTTAGTCTACAATAGTAAGAAACTACATAGTGTTAAAATTCACAATTCTAAATTTTTCTCACCAGCAGAGATTTGGCCTATGCAGGAACCAAGGGAGGACCAGCTGTTTGTAGATCAATTTTTTGCAATCTCTAGTTCTAAAAAAAATAGGCTGAGTTTAGAGCAGTCCTGGAGGAACTTCCACTACAAACTAACTGGTAAGAAACTAAAATACTACAGAAATCCTTGTTCTAACCACAACCTTTTACCTTCTCCTGCACCTGATCTGTCACAGGAAAAATAATGTCCCACAAGAACGCTATGCTGGATCAAAACCATTGCAGGATACCTCAGAGCAGCATCATTCAGGATAACACTCAGTTTGTTGATGGTGTATTCGTACTGATGGATACAAAAATTTAGAGCTTGCTGTTCATCTCATGTTAATCTGTGAAGCTCTACTGAAATTGTTGAGATTACACTAATTTTGACCCTATGAGGTTATCTCTGAGAAGCTTCACGTAAAACAAAGGTTTTGTCCAACAGAAAAATGACCTAACCAACACCAAAAATATGTCCCTGAAGACAAAGAAATAACAGCAAGCATAATTCTGACTTCAGCTTCATACTCAGCACTTTTGTCCACTATGTCTTCAGTCACATTTTTAGGACGTACACACTTTAAAGAATAATCAGTAATTTTACTGCCAAGTATATTTTTATTGTGATGCACTAATGCTAACTGAGCATTTTTTCTATACCTACCTGATGCTGGAGGCAGCCAAGGCTCATCTGACCTGGTAGGCTCAACGGGGTGGTCACAGACATCCCAGTAGTCAGGACAACAGTCCACAGGGCCAGGAGCCCCTGAGGCACAGAACTGGTCACAGTAACATACAGCTGCTCTGGAAACGATGTTAAAGGTGCAGTCATCATTTCTTCCTGTGCAACAGCCTCGTACCCTGCAGGACCTTCCCTGGTACAGACTCCTTTTTAGCCTGCTCCACTTCTCAGAACCGCCGTCTTCAACAGAGTAAAGTCCTCGAGGGAAATTTCTTCTAGAGTCAAGCTGCTTTGCCATCCAAACTTCACATGTAATGCAATATAAGAGCAATATCTGACTTTTGAGCCACATTCTTCTGCCTTTAGGAGCTTTTTTTGAGGCTCAATTTATCAGTAAATGTTCCTTTACTATAGATGTAATACCTTGAGTTAACATTCAGAGAGAAAGCTGAACAGAAAGCTGCAGACTATGGTTTTCTAGGAAGACTTCTATGTGTTAATTATTAGTTAGACATGTTGTAAACTGATTTATTTGCCCAAGATACAGAGAGACTGAAAACAGAGCCACAAGTGTGTATTCATCATTATAAAGCATTGGGTGCATTCTTTCACAAGTGAGAAAGTTCATAGTAAAGGGTTCAGAATATATAGAATATACGTGCTCCAATATTTTAGTTCTATACTTGTAATTTCTAAAATCAAAACAAAGTGAGGACTGAGTATATGGTGTTAAAGTAAGCTCACTTTCTTTCAGGCTCCATTTACCTGTAACTAGTATGTTCTCCATATGATCGGAAACTATATGACAATTAGATTGCATCTCATGTACATTTTCCTTTCAGATATGCGGACCTATATCATTGCAGTAAATTTATCCTGCATCCCCCATATGCAGGATATCCCATATCCCCTTTATATGCTTTATTTTGCACTGTTTTACTGTGGAAAAAGTCAGAAAAAGTCAGGTGATATTCCATATAAACTACCACCCAAAGATATTCTTTTAAGTTTGGAAATTGTTTCATCAAAATGATCCTGGCAATCATTGTAAATAACGTAATAAATACCCACTGATGAGTGTTCATTCATATTTAAAAAGGAAATGGCTGTATTAATAAAGCCACAAAGAAAACCAGAGCCAATATCCAAAGTCTAACAGCCTTTACTACTTGATCTATGATCTCTAAGTTTTTGAACATCAGACCTAAAGAAATATTCATGGTACTGTTGAAAAAACTTTAAAGATTCAGAAAAAAGCAGCTAAGAATTTTGAAGCTCCTAGCAGAGATAACACATAAAGCTAAACTGCAAAAAATATCATACTCTCAAATCTGAACGGTTGCAAGACAATTTAAGACTCCAAATCTGAACAAGCAGAGGTAAAAACCAGACATCTTTTTGCCCGTTTTGTAGTAAATGAGAGCAAACTGGAGAAGTTAATGGCAGACTGTTTTCTAGGGAATTAAGGCGATCTTCCCCTTTGTGACTTCAGCTGGGCTGTTCACTGCTGCAGGAAGTTGTAGCACCAAAGGGCAGCTAGTTTTGAAAGCACAGCTGGCAGCACAGCTGCTTTGGGTACATTGCCACGAACGGCAGAGACATTGAGAGGGAATGTGTGTGCGTGTGTGCATGTATGTTTATATATATGGGCTTGTAATCCAAATGTTCAAGCCTTTAATACAATTTGTTGCCAGCAGTGCTTTTATTGGACCTGCCTCCCACACTGTACCCACCACAGCTAAAGAACTGTGGATGTGGGAATATTGCATCAGACCACATGAATTTTATTTTTCTCTGTTGCAAGAAATCTTCTGTGTTGAAGTTAATAGAAGGGCCAAGGTCAGCAACATGCAATCACTGTACATCACGTAATGGGACATAAATCTGAGCCTTCAAATTTGCTCAGCCTTTTTTTTTATTAAGTTTTGTTCATGAGACAAAAATCTGGACAACGTTGTCTGTTGCTGACTGCTATAATGCATCAACTATAACGTAAGGAAAATGAGTAAAGACATGTTCATGGAAACTCAAGTGCTCACTAGAAATTATAATCCAGGTTCTTTCCTTATGTCTACGCATCTCCAAGAGTTCCAAGAGAATGACTCCTGTTTTATACTGACATTAGTAAAATGCAAATTTTCTTTGTTATTACAGATCTTTGGAACTATATTTACAAAGTTATCTCCTTGCTCTGGAAGCATAAGAAAGGAAAAAAAGCCTACCATACGTGGTAAATATTATCAGCCAGTCAGATGAAGCGAACAGGCACATCTGTGTTTTAAGTTACAGACCTCTGGTATCATTCGGTTTTGTTTGGGTTTTTAAAAATTTCAACTTTAAAGACTTGCTGATGATAAACCAGAGCTAAGGGATTTGCTTGGAAATGATATGAGCTAGTTTACACAGGGATGAGATTTCTTTTGGAATGTGGAAGTGTAACTTGTTCTGCTAAACAGCTTCGTTCTGTGACACAGGAAACTCTCCTGAAACTTTATAAGATCTATTTTTCACAATTGTTGCATGTGTTCGAACTTTAAAAAGACCCCACAAATCTACTCTATTGTGATTCAGCAAATGTTTGACTTACCTGTAACTATTTAAACTGTTAAAGTTTAAACTGTCCAAGAATCTCTTTAAAGCTGGAGCAGCATTATTCCACAGCCTTTCTTTCAAAAGTCTCCTGACTTGTCTGAATGAGTCTTTTGGACACCATAAAATCCCATTTCTAATCACCTTTGGAGTAGAGGCGATAGCAGTGGCCCAGGAGGCTCTGGGTGCTGAAGGTCACTCCCAGGATGGGTGGCAGAGCTCTCCTCGTCAGAAGGCTGCGGCACCTTCCCTTGTCCTGGCTGTTGCAAATGAACTGGGGTCAACCTTGTGCCCAGACCCAGAGGGAGAATTGCAGTACTGCTACATTGTGCCAGGAAAATGAAGTGATTCTCGGACAGTCTAGGAAGAAACCAGGACACCAGACTCCAACTCAGTTGTTTGCCAGTAGACACAACTCGATGCATCAAAGAACCCTTGTAACTGCTTATCTCCAGTTTAAACTCTGCAGTGATACAGGCCATCCCTTTCTTTGAACTCAGAGATTTAACTGGTTACTCCTTGCACAAAATACATTACTGATTTGTAACGACTGCAGTAGTTTACACTTACTACTCTTCATTATTAATGGCTGCAATGCAGTAAAAGTTTTTAAAGCAAAACCACTTCACCAAAATTATTATCACAAAATGTCTCCTCTCTCCCATGTACTAATAGCAGAATAGGACTCATCCTCCCAAACTGTGAGAGACTAGCTCCTAGATATGTTTATGCAGAGAAATGCTGTGTGTTAAAGTGATTTTCCCACTGTCACTTTGGTCTCCATGTGTTTGGAGCAGGCACAGAAATGGGAGTGCTTGCACCCTGTCTGGCAACAGCCTGGCAGCTCACTGCTGTGGGTTGTTGGCATGGTATCAAGCAGTGCCACTCGTAATTCAAACATTTCAGGGCTGCCTGTCTCAATTCTTATGATGCTAATCCAGGTCACATACAACTCAGAATAATGTTGGTTTAGGTGGCAAATTTCACCAGATGTCTAAGTAGGGTCATGCCACAGTGTGACTTGCTATACACAGCCTCTGGGATCAATGCACCCAGTTCCTCAGGTATTTAAATCAACGGATTTATGGTCAAAGTCAGAGGCAGAGGAAGAGAAACTGACCTCAGTTGCCCTTGCAGAAAGAAATCCCATTCCTCACACACACAGATTCACACACACAAGTGCTCAAGCACTCAGAGTCAACAACCACAGGTAGCCTACGGACTACTCCATTTAAACTGTTTTTAATTTTGAAGTTTTAACTGATGAGAATATTTTATAAATAAATTAATCACATTAATTTTAATGAAAATGTCAGGAATTAATATTAAACCTAACCACAGTCAGGAGGTACAATGCTCCTGCACACCAGGACAGAGCTGTGATGCAAAGGTCCTGAACACACACACCTGCAGGGTGATCTGTGGTTCAGAGCATCAGGGGGCCAGCGAGAAGGCAGTTGACTCACACAGGCGCAGACAGTCAGCTTCCTTAGGCTTTCATAATGCATTTTGGAAGCAGATTGTCTAAGACCCAAGTTCAGGCAAGATTGTATGGGAGCAGCATAGGGTCAAACCACCGGTGGCCTAAGCCGGAGAGGAACGTGGTGATTCTTCCACGTGTGCCAGGAGCGCGGCCGGTAACTCTGCCTGCACTCACCAGCTGGCACGGACACTGCCTGGCCAAAAGGGCTGTGAATACTGTGTGGCAGGAAAAAATTACTGTGCATGCTGATCGCTGTGGGTGCTGACACAAAAGCAAAAAATTCCTGGAGTGTTTCACCAAACATAAGTGTCTATGCAGTGGCAAAATGTCACCAAGGTTAAGAGCATGCGTGCAGTCCTTTCCCAACGATGCTGGTATTCGTTCTCAGATAGTTGAGATATGTGGAAACAGATTTACAGGAGCAAAAATAAGAATCACAACAAACACTTTGCAACAAAAATACAGCTTTATTTAATTTCAACATTTATATTATTCCTAAAGAAAATATGCTGTGTTATATTGGGCATCTCTTAAACCAGCAAGCACTTCAAAAAATGAAATTTCGGTACGGCGCATTCATGTGTGTATCACTGGGGTTAATTATGCTAGTATATAAGATTATGTCTTGAAAAATATTTGATTGTTATTATTGCTTTGCAATTAGCATACTGGAAGCATATTTTTTTTAAACGGTGATTTAAGTAACATTTGTGCTGTGGATTCCTTCTCAGTACAGAAACAGGCCTCAAAATACTCTATGGTTTTAGCTCTTCATTGTAATTCAGGACTGCAAAAGAAGAGTTTTCACATGAACACAAGTTGTCAAAAATACAGATTAGCAAACTGTATAGCATGCACTGAGGTCACTTAGTTTTCCTAATCTATACAACATGACGATCTGGCTAACAAATGTAACTCATAGTTTCACAGAAAAAAAGCCCTTAAGATATATCCAGCCACCTCATTTGTGCTGTAGCTGTGGGAGGTGACAGGTGGCAGACCAGACCTACCTTGTGAGACGCTTGCCTGTCTTTGCAGCAGCCTGAGGTGTACTGGTTTAACACTTACATTTCCACATAGATGCAACTGTCCAACTTTTAAACTAAATCTGTCTCCCTGAAATTTACACCCATTTCTTTTTCTCCTGCTCTCAGGAAGGATGGAGAAGTGACTAGTATCTGTTTATAAAGTCTATTATGAAGAGATATAAACTTCTGTGCCTCTACTCTGTCCTTATTTCTTTTCTTCTGTGTGAAGACACCGAAACTTTCACATCTTTTCTAGATGTCCACTTACCTGCCACATCCCATGCAACTGATTCTTCACTAATACTGAACAGAGATGAGTAATTACCTCCATCATACTATAAGCGCTCCCTTCAACATCTCCCTGCAATGGTATTTCTCATAAGAGCATCGCCTCTTCAACTCAGGTTCAGTTTGTGGTCCCCTGTAATCCCCAGGTATTATTGACATTCCTTTTCTGTCTGTGTTTTTCATATTTCTGTGTATTTGTCTTCAATTAATTTTATCATATTGTTTTCAAACCATTCTTCTACTGTAAGTGACATTTTCTGAATTCTAATCCTGTCTTCGAAGCTGCTTGCAAGTCCTCTCAAATGGGCATTATCTGTAAATGTGGTAAGTTTCCTGTCCATGTGATTGAGCAAGTAGTCAATGGCAATGTTTGATAGTGCTAGAGCTGGAAGACAGCATTGTGGAAGTCTGCGTGAGATGTACTCCCACTTTGGCAGCAAATGATTGTTCTCAGAGTCCAGCTTTTCAATCAGTTGCACATCTACTTTATGTGAATTTAATTTAGTCCATATCTGCTTTGCTTGCTTCTGAATGCCTTGTGGGACTGTGTGGGAGATACGCTGTATCAAACACATCCCCCATATCTGTTTTGCTGTCAAAGAAGGAAATGAGATCAACTTGATAGGATTTTTTCTGATGTGTCCCTGTGCAAGTCCTCTTATCTCCTTGCTGTTTTTCAGATGCCTACAAATGGGTTGTTTAATACTTTGTTCCAGTGTCTTGGAAATGCTATTAGGGTTCACTTTTCTGTCATTCTTTAGATTTTCCTTTCTTCTTTTGTTAGATATGACATTGTGTTTGCCTTTCTCCAGTTTTCTGGGAACTTCTAATCACTAGTGTGGGAGAAATTGCTTTTAAGGGTAAGATTCATTAGGCTGAGACATCCTGAATACTCCAATTTGTCTCAGTACTTCTTCAGGGGTTCTTTTCCTTTTCTCTATGTGATCTTACTCCCAAATTTGTAATAATAACTTAAATAAAGTTTTAGTCATAATTAACCCTTTTTTGTGAAGACTGAAAAAAAAAAAGGCATTGAACATTCCAGCCTCTTGTATATCACCTATTTGCTGACCTCCCTTGTTAAGTACTGCATTATATCTGTTCTCAGCATAGTGCCTTATTTGTAATACAGTATTTAACTGTAGCAAACCACTCATTTTAATGGCACTATGTGGTTATGCACTCAAATATAAAATAATACTCATCTTATTTCAATGGCATTACTTCACAATCTATTTCCAGACCATACCTCACTTTCTTCCAACTGTTTGATTGTCCCCCACCTAAAATGAATTCAATTGGGACTCTATTCTGTGCTAAGAAGTGGAATTATTCTGCATTTGTAATTGATGGAAAATTATTCATCAAATATAGACAGCTTATTATCCAAATACTAAAGCTAAAGCATCATATCTTTTTAAACAAAAATGTATAAATTTGTTAAAGTGACACTAAAGGAAGTTACAAATTCAAAGTGTGACTGCAATCAAGTCAGAAAAATAATACTCACCATTATAGTTAAACAGAACCTCTTTTGTTGGCAACCTGTAGAAAAAAGGGAAATAAAAGGTGAAAACAAAGCGGAGAGGAGAATAAAAGCTGCAGTATGTTAAGCAGGAACAGTTCTACAAACAGGTGGGCACCTTTATACAGAACTTTGTCTTTTAAAAACATTGGCCTCCTGTACTGTCAATTTATAGTGATGCTTATTGAACTGGGGATGATTTTTCACACATTGACGTATTTGAGGAAGTGTAATACTGCACATAGCAAATTTCAACAGGCAAACATCACCTTGGTTAAATGCACATTAGAGGACATTTCAGATGCATATTTCCACTCCTTTTTTGGACCACGTCCTGGGACGACAGAGCGTGTGGCCAGCCTTGCATTCACATGGCATGGATGTTGTTTTCCTCCACCTTACCAAGGCCTTTGACACAGTCTCCTACAGTAACCTCAGACCCGAACCAAGGAGCAGGGGGGACGACAGAGTGGATGAATAACTGGCCTAAAAAAAGTTAGTAGTGAACAGTTCAAAGTCTCTGTTCCAGGTGGCATTTCAGAGGATGACAGAGGGTGACATCTTCATCAGGGACCAGGGTGGTAGAAAACCTACATGTCCAGGAACTCTGTGGATGTCACTGACTTGGAGGGGAGACAGAGACTGATGTGCTGAGGGTACAGCTACCGTTCTGGAGGACTTTGCCAGAATGCACTAACAGGAGCTTTGTGAACAAAGGCAAATACAAAATCCTGCATCTGGCAGGGGACAAGGAGGGATGGAGGAAGTTGTCAACCCCAGGCAACAGTACAGACCAGTGACTGACTGGCTGGGTAGCAGCTCTGCAGAGAAGGACCTGAGGTTTGGTTGGCACCAAACTGAACGTGGATCAGTCCACCCTCCACCCCTGTTGTGATGAAGGATAACCTCCCATACAGTTGCAATAATTAGAGCAGGCAGCAGGTTGGGGGAAGTGGTTATTCCCCTCTGCTGCGCACTAGTGAGGCTCTATCTGGAACATAGTTTACATTTTTGAGCTCTCCCAATGGAAGAAGGTTGTCAAATAAACAGAAAAAACCCAATGGAGGACCATCAGGATGGTTGTGAGTGTATCTTGATTTCTGGGAAAGGCCTATGACATACAAGGGGAGGCTACAGGGCATGTTCAACCTGAAGAGTAGGGTAAGGGGTGTCTGTTTTCCCTCTCCAGCTATTTAAGCAGGGTTTATAGATAGTTCAGATTTGTATGGTAAAAGGAAAGGAGGCAACAAGTGGGGAAATTTTAACTAGCCATGAGCAAAGATACTTTATCACAAGAGTGGGCAAACACTTTAACTATTTTTTGTCTGAGTCTGTGATTCTAATTACTTATGCATTACTTAAATATTGAATAATAAAAAATCCTTCTTCAAACTACAACTGTGTTCTGACTACCTATTCAGGGCAAGGTCTTTTACTCTGAAACTATTAGACAGTACTCCTGCCATTATCCAAAGGGGACCAAATACAACAGCTGTTTCTTGAAGTCAAATAGAATTAAAGTGGCAGTTCAAATGACATACTGACATTTCGTACTTTCTCCGTACCACATTATTACCCTTTCAGATTTTTTAATGTAAATTTACCATCTAAGTAATGCATTTACAGTAATTCTTTTTGTAGGAATCACATTAGAAATAAAATCCTATAAATGTATAATGATCACATGAGAAATAAAAACCTGTAAATGCATAAAATGCTTTTCCTTGTTAATGCACGGTGATCTAATGTGCCCTTTCACGTGAGCAGGCTATAACTGAAACTTTTTATTGAAAACAAGAATACATCATTGAAGCTGGACAAAAGTATTGCCCAAATACGTGTTGCAGGTATAAATTTCCTGTTGTACATATAAAGCATTAAAAATTAAAAGTTTAAAGCATTGTTAAAGCATAAAGTAGATAGAAAGTATGTCTGCTGATATTTAAAGGTTTTATTTGAGAATTTACAAATGTGCATTGTTTGGATTTACCTTTCTATTTATAAATATCAGAAGACTGCAGTTTACTTTTCCTTTTCAGTGGTCCAGCCATTTCGGATGTTAAAAAATTTGTCAGAGCTAACACCTGAAATTCTTGCTCCTTTAGTAAAAGCAGTAGTTATTCCTACTTTTAATGCTCATTTGCAAGGTCATTACATTTTCAATTATATTAACTGTTGTGATGACATGGAGAGTGCCTAGGGCTGCAGCCTTTGGCTTGGTCAAAATAAACTAAGGAAAGTGAGACTATTGCTTCAGAGAGGTACTGTTCATTTTGTTCCAAAATATTTGGGAGGATCACAGGTCGTTAGAACAGTTCTCATTTTGTAGGTAAATTATACCAAAGGATTTTCTAATTTGCATAATCCAAGAGTTTTTTTTTTATATGTGTTACTGTTGCTCTGTGCCTTATTTGCTGCCTTAATCTCCATGCTTAGTCTCAGTCTGTGCAGCATTGTTTATGAATTGTCTAATGCCCCCTGTTCACTAGGTAATTCATAAACTGTGAAGACCACCCTGACCCTGCATCACAGGTGTGGGAACAGAAGAGATGCTGTGTCGCAGTGTAACACACGTGTGCTCTGTGGCCTGGCTAGCTACGGAGCTGACTGCAATGCTCTGCCATACGTACACCAGCTCTCCACTGTCCGGAGAACAGGGCTGTAATTTTATGCAAGACTAAAAGTAAAAAGTGAATAATGCATCCATGATGTGACAGGTGGAGAGCCCATATTTGTGTCTCCAAGGAAAGCATTTAGATTAGATATTAGGAAGAAATTCTTTGCTGTGAGGGTGGTGAGACACTGGAACAGGTTGCCCAGGGAAGCTGTGGATGCCCCATCCCTGGAGGGGTTCAAGGCCAGGCTGGATGAGGCTTTGAGCAACCTGGGCTAGTGGAGGGTGTCCCTGCCCATGGCAGGGGGGTTGGAACTCGATGATCTCTAACGTCCCTTCCAACCCAAACCATTCTGTGATTCTGTTATTCTATGATAATATGTCTGCAGGCAGGAAAGGACCTGTCCCAGCACCAAATGGAAGCAGAGGGTGTGTGAACAAAGGAGTTGACATTTGAGTGGCTTCTGACACAGTTTCCTCTAGTTTCATTAGGTACCTACCACATCCCTGTTTTTGCTTTGACAGGGATCTTCTTTACAAGCTGAAAAGGTATTGAACAGTACATGAGAGCTGGATCATTACAGAATACCTAACCACCACCAGCAGCCTCCCTCAGGCTCTCAGGACAATCTGGAGGACAAGGCAGACTGTGCCCTGCCCTCACACCTTCCCACCAGAGATGGGGAAGGGCAGGCCTCCGCTATGGGCACAGTCCACATTCATCCATCCCCCCTTCATAGTGATCATGATGTCAAGCAACTTTAGGTGGGGGATTTTGTAAACACTGGGATTTTCTTTGTAAATCCAGGCTACAATTATAGGGTTTTTTAACTGGGAGATATCACTCTGCTCTGATAATGCCATTTGGGTTGGAGCTTTGGTCCAAAGTAAAACCCCTTGCAGAAATCCCTTAGTATAAGGACTCTTTCATAAAATGGGTGCATTTTCTTCATATATGTAGAATCCATCAATGATTAATACTAATGTTGATCTCTGGCCAGGAACACTCCTTAAGTAAATAAAGATTAAGAGCAACGTATAACAGAACTTTGGACCTTATTAACATTTTCATAGACTTTCAGATTTCAAGAACTTTTGCTATTAAAGTTGTTCAAAGTGGAGCAGGGCAGATGAATTGTTTCCCCTTCTTAACTAAAAAAAAAAAAAAAAAGTTTCCTGTACTAAAACTGCCACAAATTTGCACAAAAGACAATCAGTGAAATCCTGCCCCACTAAAGTCAACAGAATCAGCTTTTTCTCATGGAGTCTTTTTATGAATATTGACCGTATAGATGCTATTATCTCAATTATTGCAGATCTTTCAGGAACAACAAACAGATAAGACAGAGTAACAGCTGCAGCAAAAGATTATATGAACCTAAAGGAATTGCAGACTTGGGATTTTGCAAGTCATATATGAATAATGAGTACATACTTTTAGCATCTGCATGCAATGCCTTTTTTTGACTATACAGGTACATATGCCCCATGTTCTCTCTAAAGATTCTGACTCAGTACAACTCTGAGAATTATTACAACATCATGATTACAACCTGGGCAAACACTAGGTTTACTTGAAGGGAAAACAGTAGGTCTTAGAAATTATTGGTATATCTCTTGGATAGGTTTTAAAGGAGTACCCTTCAGATCTCCTCCAACTAAAAAGCACTGGTTGTAGAAAAGGATTTTGCAAGGAGAATGTCCCTCATTTGTTTTCCTGATTTATCAGGGAGGTGACAGATCTGGTTTGCTTCATGCTGTTACAGAATGAATCTAAAGTTGTATGAAGAACAGAATGCTGTTGTTCTGAATACAAAGGTAGCTCCTTTTTTCCACCCCAGTGAATACTTCGCTTTGAGGAAAACAATACAAATTACTAAACAGAAACTAGCAGCACCTTCCCCTCTTTCCCCACTCTCACTCTTTTCTAAAGGTCAAGGAGGTGCTTACGTTTCACAGAGCATCTGCCCTTTTTGTAATTGTATAAATCACAGTGACTCTCTCAGTGTGTTTTTAGCTCCAAGGGAGGAAAATTGAGGGAGAAGTTAAGTGTGAGCCTGTATGCAATTTTAGATAAAGAAGAGCATTTTGGTGTGGGCAGAGACTATTGGATAGAGACCTAAGATTCATATGACAGCAGTAAAAGTAATGTTGGGTTTATAACTTGACAGATTTTTTTCAGTCAGTTCAACATCCAAACAGGATTTCACTGATAAAAAGAACAATTTAAATTAGGTGGATTTGTGAGTTACGTAAACTCATAAAGTGTAAATTCAAGGCCAGGTTGGATGAGGCTTTGAGCAACCTGGTCTAGCGGAAGGTGTCCCTGGGTTGGAACTAGATTATCTTTAAGGTCCCTTCTAACCCAAATGTTTCTATGATTCTATGATTCTGTGATCCTATGATTTAGTCCTTCTCATCACCCTCTAATGAAATACTTTTGCTTCGATAATATTTGAGAAACTTTACGGATGAGATTATGGGAAAAAACCTATCTGAGAAGGTCAGCAAGGTATTTGTTGTCTAACTTCATTTTGCAAAGGCACCTTGAGGCTTTCTTTGGGTAGATCCACAGCAGAAACCATAACAACTGCTTTTGAGAGAATTAAGTGGCTCCTGGGAGGCAGAGAAAAGCAGGGTGATGGTGTTGAAACAAGCAGAAAGGTCAAAGGCAAGGAAAAAGGGAGGAGGCTGGAAGGCTGTGATGAACATTCAAACAAAAAGAGATATGAAGTAGCTCTAAGACCCTCACCCCCTGCACGCAGAGGCCAGGGATGCACATGAGAATAAGAGCCTACATTCACATCTCATATACTCCTGATGCAGAGCAGCAGTCTGTCGATCAACCTGACAAGTGAGATGTCTAACATTTTTTTATTTCTTTTACTTTTTTTAACCTTTTTTTTTCAGTGGAAACGAAAATAAACTGTGAGGATATATTGGCAGGCTGTCAACAAACTCAGAATTCAGGTAAACCCTCTGCTTCCAACATGTGAAGGGCTTGACCCCAAAACTCCCTCAATATTTTTCAAAACAACAAGAAAGTTACTAATTTGTTTGCAATTATTGGCAAACATTCATTTTATTTATTTTAATTCTCTTTTTGCTGCTTTTAGCAAGACTAGAATCTAATTTTAAAACAACAAATTAAAAATAAACTGTTACAGAAGTGTAATTATCATTCCTATCTATATTGTTAAACTCATTGAAAAACTTGTGAAATAATTATGAGCATGTGACTGGTAAGCAAAAGAGGTCTTGGCAGTAAAATATTAATTCTTGTGTCATAAATGTACTCATACTGTTATTATTGGTATTAAGTTATGACTTCTCATGTGAATTTCTAAAATAATATTGAAAATGTTCTTTAATAAAAGATGTTCTGTTACATTCCAAAGCCTACAGTAAATAATATGATAGTTAATAGAGTAAATATGAGAGTTAATAGAGGCTATAATTCAGATTCATTTTCATGACATTGGAAAATAGACTTTCCTGGGCCAACAAAACCTTTTTAACTGTTATATGCTGTATCTCTGGAGAAAATTAACAGTGTGTAGCAGATTGCTTCAACTCTCACTGAAAGAATTGTAAAGGGTCATAACCAGTATGGTCCCAGAGTTTAGATATGTAAAAGTAGTAGGGAACTGGCCACTGAATTTAGATTTCAAGAAGATTTGTGTCCTTCTTCAAAGTCAAATAAAACTGGCACTGAATTTTGATACTGGGCAAACTTGCACTATGTGTTGCTTTATGTTTTCTTGAGATTCCTTTATGAAATTCTCAATAACTAATTATCCTAACTGTTTCTGGTAGTTGTTGTATCTGATATTTAAAACAGAAGCTATACCAGTGACTGCAAATTCTGGAATCCGCCACTTAAACAGGGCTAACTGCATAATTTAACAAATCCCACTTCCTAACATCCCAAAAGCACATATCAGGACCCTGAAGTATAGATGTTAGTGCTACTCCAAATTCACATAAGCAACAGAGTCTGCAAAACAACTCTTTTTTCTTCATTAATCATTAAGGAATAATTAAAGCTTATCTAGTCCATGCACTAGGCAAAAGCAGATTCAGGAGCTCAGCACATTTTTGCTCATTAACTCTACACAAGCCACATAAATAAAAGATAAAACTAGCATGCAAATGCTTAAAGCAATTAAATATCAACTGATTACCTCCTTAGAGCTGAGTGTTTCATTTTCTGGAATAGGCACTATGGGATGACTGGGCTGTTGAGCCAAGATGTCACAGGTTGGAGAAAGCATGAGGTTAAAAAGAAGAAAAAGAAATCCATTATCAGTTCAATTTCTATACAAAATATGACTAAAGTGTAATAATGAAAGCCAATACCCTCAGTCACGCAAAGGCTAGCAAGGCAATGAGATCCCATTGGTGTTCAATAGGCTTCCTGTTGAACAGGCTCTCTCTTGTCTGTGTGAAAATCTATTTCAAGGTATGGCCTATTTTCTGTTATAGCACATTCCCATAATTAAAAGGGTTGGGAAGAGATAAATCACTTTCCAGTTTGAAAGAGGCATCTCAAGTAAAAATCACAACAAGGGCACCTGCTTTATCTAGCATGAGATAATACACATAAAATTATTTAAAACTGCAGCCATATTTCTGTCACCTTGACTATTTATCTTCTTAAATCTCCTCCAAAAAAACTCTCCTTAATCTTAAATTACATACACACAAATCATACAAACATTTAACTAAAAAATGATGTATAACAGTAATTAGTATGTGCAGAAAGGTGTTTTAGATCTCAGTGATTTTCCAGTGTTTTGAATATTATATGACTTGCATCTGAGTAGTGAAGTTTGATGAATGTGATTCAAGTGAAGAACCACACCAATTTCCGTGAGATTTTAATTGGAATACAGGATAAACCGGAGCTTATAAAGGCAATGTTAAGATCATAAGTTTGTGAGGTTTTCCCACGCAGTGACATCCTCTTTAGAGCAAAGGTTGCTGAAAGTGTTGGGGTTTGGCTGTTTCAGAATTGTACGAAAACAAGGTTGGAAGAAGCCTGCTGTTTTCAGTGTACCGAAGGCATTACTTTGTTTTGGTATTTAGATCAAGGAAAAGTAAAGTAACAAATCATGTGTTGCTTAAGAACTATTCTCTTGCCATAAGAAAATTAATTTTGAAACCATGTTTTTTGAAAAGTAAAACTAACCTCCTAAACAAGCCCTATATACAAAGAAGGATACTGAAGGGGAATATACTCAAGTTTTCTGCAATTACATTATGGATCTGCTACATGTTGCTCTCTGCCTTTGTAAATTTGCCCTGATTCATTTTCGGGGAAGCAGGAATCTGCTTTAGCAACAACAGCAATATTACAGAATCTTTGAACCATTTAACTTTTTTTTCCCCCCTCCCCAAAAAAAGAAAAGGCAAGTGAATAAGCAAGTTTATTTATTTATTCAGTAAATTTAGACAAGTGACTTATTTTAGGCAAAAGAAGGGTAAGCAAGGGGTAAGGAGCCTAGATCCTCTCTGGGGGATCCCTGGCTCCTGACTTCAGCCAGGATAGCCACCGAGGCAGCCCCCAGACCTTACAGCACCCCACTGCCGCAGCACAGCTCTTCACAACAGACACAGGAGGTGTTTGACGGCCTACATGGGAGACAGAAGTCCTGTTTCCAAACCCAGCATCCTGCAGCTACTAGGATGGGCAAGCCTTGGTGATACACACGTACAAAGTTCTAGCAACACCTGTGATGTCTTGGCAAGCTTATTTCATTGAAATAAACCCTAGAAGTTGAGTTACCTATTGCCTCGACAGAATATGGCATCTCTGTATTCCAGGCAAAGTAAGAAGGGTCAATCACAAAGAGAAGAGATAAAGTATTGATCATTTTCTCTTTACCTTCTGATCTGCGGCTGAGCTCCCCAAGAAGAATTGTCTGCTGCTTGCAAGGAAGAAAAGCTCCCCAGTCAGGTAGCGATCCAAGAATGCAACATCTCTTTTTCTCAAATGGTGCAGAGAGCCAATCAATGAAAAATGCACTTTTATTGTGTTCTGTCATCCTGGCCTTTCTTGCTGCTATTCGTTGCCTACCTTGTAACCTGAAATGCCTCTCTGAGTCATGGCTCTGCCTTACCTTGTTCCTTCAGTATGAGGTCTCAAGTCCCCCCTTAGGCCTGACAAATGCAACGATCTTTTTTTTGTCCGAGAAATATATTTGCTTCCTTTCTTTTGATAGCATCTTCTTTTCAAACTAAAGAGCAACTTGTATAACAGTCTCCATGGAGAGGGAAAATTATCTGCATTTTCTGGACATACACTCTTAACATTGATTATTTTGGAGAGGCTTAATTGAAAGAAGACAAGTGAGAGGCAAACAAGGACTTCACTGATTAATGGGGGGGAAAAAAGTTAATACAGGCTTAAGACTTGTGGAACAACTGAACAATATACAGTTCTCTCTGTTTTCACAAGGCTTCTCTGACATAAAACCCCCTGAAGTTACCACAGAAGAGTCTGTATGTTCTACTAGTCAGGTGTCTGGAGAGCCGATTTTGCCATGACATGGGGTGTAGTCTTAAGGAAGTCACATACGGCCACACTTACAAAGAACTTTAAGTAGCACTTCAGTGAATATGGAGCACATAAGCCAAGTGCTGCATCCTTTTTGCTGAAATAATGCTTAGACTTGAAGGTCCCTGAAAGGAAGGTGTTGGTTTTTTCCCTGGAATCGTACAGCTCTGCCTCTGCCAGCTGCCAAGGGGCTGTGTGCCTTGGCCTGAGCAACTTCATCTCAATGAGCTGTCGGCCTGTTCCCTGTGTTACTTCCATCCAGTGTCAATGTAATCTGAAATGTGTCAGCCTTGCTGTGGAAAACATCCGGTGCCTGTCCTCCCAGACTTTAACCAAGAGGTTACAGAGTCTTATTCTTTCTTCCCTGATTTTTCCTTACGAATATGATTTTTGTGTTCTTGAATGCACACCACACTGGTCCCACAAGCAGGATGGACCCTGCTGTCTCAGTGCACTTGCTTTCTGCAGCTCTGTGGATAAGGACTGGACTCTTTTGGAAGAGAGAAGTTTGAATCTCTGCAGGTGAGATGAACACTCTAATCAGGTCTCTCACTGTCTGGGCAAGTACTAAAGGAGGGCATTGGCATCTCCATATTGTCTTCTTGGCATCGTGGTCAGCCCAGGGTGTTGGGAGGACACTTAACAGGACAGGTAGATTACCTGATTAAACTCAGCCTTGTACCTGAACTGTAGTACAACTTATGGCCCTAAGCACAGGGGAAAGATCCTCACAGAGTATGGTCATCTCTCTGCAAAGATGAGCTATCAACATCAGAGTACCAGACAGTCAACTTAAAAGCACCAGAACGCAAAGTAGGTAGAACGAGGTGGGATTAACCCTTCCTTACTAGACATTGTGTGACTATCATCCGTCAGTCCTATAGGAATGTGCCCATGTCCGCAAGATCTGAAGTGCGAATGCAACTTGAACTATGTACTTTTCACGGGTGTGTTGTTTTAGCGCGACCTCATCAAGCACTGTCACTGGCAGGCCAAAACATCTGGCAAGAAGCCCTATTTTATTCTACAAATGTAAAAGGATTGCTCATGGGGAAAGATGACAATATTGCTTTTATAATTTATATTCCTGTTTCCTTTGCCAGTTACAAATTTCTACATTACTTTTACAAGGTTAATTACTAATTCTCAGTCAAGGTTTAGAGAAAAGGTAGTTATATAACATCTTAGTTAGACCTTTGTTCCTTTAATTCTGTAGCGTAATCAGCAAGACATATTTGCCTTTAAAAGGTCAGTTTATCTTTATTGTGTTATGAATCACAGCTGCCTCTGAACGAATATAAAGCTTTCTGAGGTGTTCTCAATGTAAGACCTTTTTCATAAAGTCACTCTCTAGAAGGTCTGCAACCTTTTCTAATTGAGACACAGGTTTAAAACTCTTTAAAACCAGTGAGAGATAATGTACATAAGAAATAAGAATGTTTCAGCCATAGTAAGCAGAGAACATTCATGTATACACTATTCTTTCAAACTACGCTGTTAAGTCTTTGACTTTGAAAATAAATTAGGTTCTCTAGACTCTCATGAAACAGAGTAATTCCTTCACAATATGAAAAATTACTAATTTCTCAAAGACTAAAAATGGGGTTTTTATAGATGTATAATGAGCAAACTTTTTTAATAAAACAATTTTACAGACAACCACATTTTCTGAGTACAAGAACATAAAATCTAGGGTACCAATAAATGGTAAACATCCACAGCCGCAGACCAAGGACTCCCTTTCAACTAAAGGCAGAGAAAATATATAATGTAAAGGGACAATTTGTAATTATGATGTCTTTAGTCTCTCTGAAATGACACAGTTTAAAATCTGTTTAAAAGATTCAGTCAGTTAAGCACCACTTTTGTACTTTTCACCTCTCTATAAAAGGAAATGTAAAGTAGAAACGGTGATCACAACAAAGATTATAATGTACCTTCAGACACATATGCAATAGAACACCCTGACTGACTTGAAAATCAGTATTATACCCTACTGTACCTGTGCATTTTTAACCTGAAGATTTGAAAACTCTTTCCAGATACTGATAAGTACCTACCTGCACAAGAGGGACATGTCACATGCAGACAGGGTTCCCTGACAGGTTCTCACAGGACACAGGCCTGGAGGACACCAGAGTGGGGTGAGACTGAAAGATTTGCATCTGAATACCAGCGGCTGGAGGATTACAGGGCTTTGCAGCAGGGATTCCTCAGCGCTGAGCGGAGCTGGAGGGAGGGAGATGCACGCAAGCCCTGCAGTGCATCAATTTTCCTGGGCTGCCTTTTCCCAGGACAAGTTCAACTTCTCATGCAGGGTTAGTCTACAATGAATTTAGCTGGGGATTTTCTGCCAAAATGATTTTTCAATGAAAGTTACTGGCAACAGAAACATGAAGATTTCTGCAGAATATGTTGCTCTCCCTTACAAACTCTCACTAATCATGTAGAAAACTAAAATGAAGTGTTTAATTGTAAGAAATCTCATCTGTAACTGGAATGTTGTGTTTTCTGACCCGATCATTTTGGATCACTTCCATAAAATATCAAAATGTATTTCACTACCAATGCACGTTGTGGCAATCATTATAGGAGCTTCTATTTTCTGCTGTGAGTCAATCAAACTCTGCAGTTCCCCACAGGGCTAATTTCACTATAGGTGATTACAGGAGCTGGTAACCACCAAGGGTACCAGACCTCTAATGAAGACTTGAGGCTTGAGAACCACAACCTATGCATGCATAGAATAAGGCAGCAGAGGAGACAAACATCTTCTAATCAGATGGATTAGAGCTATCTGCTTTGAGTTAGTTCATGTAACCCAAATGATGCATATTGATAATTCTTGAGTATTTAAATGTTTTCAAACTTTCATATGTATTGGAAAGAAAATTCCTGAGTTTCCAACAACACAAATGTTTGAAATTTCCCTCAGCATATTGACCGTGAACTACTTAAGGACTCACAGAAAAGGAGTCATTGCTCAGAAGAGACAATGCTTCTCTGCCCCAGGAAGGGACTCACTGCTCATTGACTGATAACAGCCAAAGAACTTCAACTGCTTTCCAGGTAAGAATATGAAATGAAATGGATTTAGTTTTCAAAGCTGACCTTCCCCCCACATATTTTCTTCCCAGATCAGCTGAAAAACTGAATAAGCCCTATTTTCAGAATAAGCTTCTCATGTGGCAGAGA
Source organism: Syrrhaptes paradoxus (assembly GCA_013400615.1). Taxonomy (NCBI): domain Eukaryota; kingdom Metazoa; phylum Chordata; class Aves; order Pterocliformes; family Pteroclidae; genus Syrrhaptes; species Syrrhaptes paradoxus. The sequence continues at coordinate 204,524 of VZTO01000038.1, forward strand.
TCTTTGACGTTAGCTGCTTTAAATCCAAACCACAAACTTTGAATTTTCAGGAGTACGCATGTGTAGCTGTCACCCACTATATCAAAATTTGTATTGAGATCATATTCTGCCTATCATATAACTACTAAAATGATAGCCACTGTTTAATTAAGAAAAAGAGAAAGCTAGTATTATAATTTACAGTTTATCGTATATGAGCTCTTCATCAAAGTTCAGAACACTTTGCCAAAAAGAAAAAAGCCCACTAGTGGCTTGAAGTTCATTATATCTCTATAACATAGGTAAATACTGGCTTCTTTAATTCAAGCTCTAAGTACATACTTGGAATTTCACCAGAACCAATTATATTTTATACATTTTTGTAACATAACTGGAAGTGGAGTTAATTAAGGCCATATTTCAGAGTACACATTATATCAATACCTGTAATAAAAGTTAAGTGAATTCTAATTGTGCCAATTTGACCTTTAAAATGTAAATTTTCCAAAGGTTCATCAGCTCAGTGTTTACTTTTCCTTGATACCTCATACGAGTTTTGTACAATCTAAAAAATAGCAAGAAATTGTCTAAAAACATCTCTGTTCAGTGAGACCTAAGATCCTAATTTCTCTGTAGGTCTGGGTGTTTTGGGATAGTTTCCATTAATTATGATCTTTTTTTCTTCAGACTTTGTTTTCTCACTGCCTTCAATAAAAAAAATATGCAAGTGTCATTTTTTGTTTCTCCTACAGGTTACGTGCCCATCAAATCTTGTTTGATATTTTTCTCTCAGTAGTGTATTTCTGCTTTTGCTGTTAATAACAGACTTTACCTCTGAGTGTCTTCTATTTTTGTGACTTTGTCTTTTGTTTTTATTACTATATTACAAGCAAAAACATGTCCCCAGGTTGCAGTTCCCATTTGTCAAAGCATTCATAAAGACTCTTTTTAACATTCCTATTTTCTATGGTTCCAAATTCCCCTAGAAATGGACTTGTATCCAGTCCAAATCAAGTCATGGTTCAGGATCCAAGCATCAGAAGCAGCCTCCAAGCTATGGCAAGCTTCCCCCATCACCATGAGGCGTATCATAGAGTCCCCTTCACACACCAACAGAGACATTAGAAGCAGATACTAGGAGTCTCATAGTAGCTGGGCTGTTGTGTTTCCTTTGGTTGTTCTCCTAAGATGTGTGTTCACATATTAATCTGAACATACAGAAAGCTAAGACAAAGACATCTCAGAAATGAGTTCTTAGCTATGGCCAGCATTTCTACTTATTTGATACTAATTAATTTACTAAAACTGTTTGCCTGAAATCCACTATGCAGAAGATTAGATGTAATCATCCTAGAAAGCCATGCATAAGACTGAACTCAGGTTTTATATTATGTAGAGACTTCTAAGAAGGAAGACAAAGCCTTTTAAAGCACTTTTTTGTGCTTGAGACTGGTTTAAGCTATCCCAGCAGAGACAGTCTGTATCAATGAGAGGGCAGAAAGCAACAGAAGTGGCTGTATGTTCCAAGAGGAAACCTGGACACTTCTGGGTAGAGTGTTCACTGGGAAGCACATTTTGATTTCTAAGTACGGAAAGTGCCTGCTGGGGTTTGATTCTACCATGTTAAAGAAAGCAACATTTTGTGTGCATGTTTTCTAAATGAACAGAAGCACACCGAAGAAATACCAGGGTCCTACTGTCAACAGCTTCTCCTAGTGGAAATAAGACAGCAAGGCTCTCAAACTCTAACTACGCAGGCCAAAAGAAGTGACACAGTAATCAATTCCTTTTGTTCCTTTGGAAGAGGTTTCTCTGCACGAGTGTGGAGCGAAGTTCTTTCCAGGCAGTGCCAGACTTAAGACATCTCCACGTTAAGTGCATGTTGCTGTGTCTCCTATTGAGCTTAAGCTACCTTCTTGTTCTGTTGCTGATTTGATGGCATTGAAGAAAGCAACTGATTAACAAGTTATGATATTTCTAAAGTGCTTTAGGAGAAACACCTTTCTTTAAAGATGACCTAAGGAAGAACTCTAGAGGTATTTTCTGCAGGCATTATCAAACCAAGTTCAAAGTGATAAAAATGTCATCTAAGTATGATATGATTAAAATAGCTCACTAAGCCCAAGCAATGCCACAGAAGACTATACAAAGGAGACACAACATTAAGCATTAATGTTTTCCCAATGAGGAGGACCAATTCGGAGCACAGCACTAATGAACTAGCTTGTTTGCCTCTGATTTGTTTTCTACGCTAAAGCAATTGCTCTGGATCACAGATAACAGCATGTTGATCAACCACAATACACGCACACAAGTACAGCATTTAAATATCAAAATTCAAAAGAGAGAAAGAAATTCTCTTTTAGAAATAAAAGCAGCTGGGATGATGTCTGTGAGGAAACTGCTTTTCCATGGCAACCTTGCAAGGCTACCACGTTCACAGAATGTCAATTCCCACTATGCTACTATTAATCAAATATAAACTCCAATGAGTAGGAGATTGGATGGTGAGGTAAACACTACTGATTTAATTTAAAAAATAATAAGGATTCCCTTTAAATATTCAGCTTACCTATGAGCCTGCAGACCTGCAAGTGATTATGGAAGACCGATACTTCCAACACAACAACATTTAATGATTTCAAGAAAACTCCATTTAGGTCCAGGAAAAAAAATTAAATTGGGTTGAACCCAAACCTCGACATTAAAGAAAACTTGTTATCCGCAAGCTTGGACTTTTGCAATGGTCCAAGCTTGGACCATTACAGTATAAGTAATGTCTGATCAGGTACACAAACAGTAAAGTTTTAGCATTTCTCATACCTCTTTCAAAAAGACAGTTCCCCCCAATCCATTTTCAAGGCTGTGCTGCTAAATATTTAACTGACCAGGAGATTTTCACAGGGATGTCCATGAATCGTGTGCTCAGCCCTTGCTGACAGAAAGAAAAGGCAGTTTGAAAGTCAATAGAAACTGAGAGGCCGTCCCCAGCTGAGGGAGCTATACCTGCTCATCCCCTGTCTCTTTATTTGGGCAGGTCGTTCCTTTCTCCTTCAAACTAACGACTGATTTCCCAAAATCTAATGGTCTCTGCCCTGACGGATGTTTGCATCAATTGTGCCTCCATATGAATCATAGAATCATACAACAGCCCAGGTTGGAAGGATCCAAACTTAAGTGGGAAAGGGAGCCTAGACAAGATTAGCTAGCATCCTGTCCAAACATATCCTGAAAACCTCCAGTGATGGGGACACATTCTTTCATCTAACAAGGTGAAACCTCTCCCAGTGCAAGTTGTACCCATTGCCCCTTGTCTTCTGCATTCAGCTCCCTGTGAAGAGAGAGCCCCTGCCCTCTTTGTAGCCACTCTTTAAGTACTGGAATACTGTGATGAGGTACCCCCTGAGCCTTCCTTTCTCAAGGGAGAAAATACCTAGCTCCTTCAGTCTTTCCTCATGGGGCAAGTTCTCCAGCCCTTTGATAATCTTCATGACCCTCCGCTGGATTCTCTCCAGTCTGTCTGCATCTTTGTTGAACTGGGGAACCAGAACTGGACAGGGTACTCCAGGTGCAGAGTTGTGCTCTTCCACCCTGCACAATCTTCCGTTAAGGGCTGGAGGGATTCCCAGCAGAAGAAGGCTTTAGAATTAACTGCAGAGCTAAAAGTTACCTCAGGCTTTTCATCACTGCAATAGTTGAGCTCAAGTGCACCTTCCTGAGCTGTTTTATTCCAACCAAAAGGAAAAGGAACTTTTTTGATAATAAAAAGTTCAACTCATTCAAGACCAAGGAGTGTAAATAAATAAGAGCAGCAGTGCCTTATTTCTGAGGGACCACTTGTTTAAGACAATTTTTTAATGAAAGTGCAGGTGAAGAGTAGCAACTCTATCCACTGGCACATCCTGTCCGTTCTCGACAGTGTATTTACAACATATTTTAAATGATTGTAAGAATTTATGGCAGCAAGTTTTGCCCTCTAGTGGAAGCTGTAGCAAAATACAACATATAGTTAGAAATGTAACATGGGTACAGACTGGAAGGCTGGTGAGACAATAAGTGAGTAACTGTGCATATTATCCCTTATCCCAAGGGTTGAGGAGTGGAGAGAGGGAACTCCAGGGAATTTACAGAGATGACAGTCCAGATTTAGTAGAGAATGGAAAGAAATTCCCATGATATCAAGATGTTGTTTACAGAACAGGTCTAACACATTTAAATTTCAACACCTGATACTGTGTCTACTGCACTGTGGTTTTTTCTACTTTGATTACTTATGAAAATAAATTAAATAATTTATTTTTAAAAAGACTAATAGCTCAGACTGTAGTTGGGTGGCGCAGCAGGTAGGGTTATAGCTAGAAATAATAGGCAAACATTTTCATGGTTTTTATCAACATATATTGACTCAAATGTCAAATATTTATCATGTGAACAAGATTGAAATTAATCTCCCTTTGTTTATCAAAGGAAGTTAATATTATAGACCAAAACAGAAATATTAAAAATTATTTTAAGTGATGAATATTTACTTCTTGTGCAAATAAACCTCTGTTTGTATTGAACTAGCCCAGTATTGACATCTGATTATTCTGTTTCCCAAAGTATTGGGCCACACCTGCCTAGGAAGTGACATCAATTCATAAATACAATACATTTTACTAGAGGTATTCACTAGCACTACCAGTAATGCTTAAATATCTTACCTATCTCTGACAATTTAGTGGTTGCATTTTATACCAGCTAACCTCATTTTCATTGGCTGAGATTTTAAAATTATTACAAATAATTAAATAATTAAAATTATTTTATACACTGGGAAACAATAAATAATAAATTGAGTTACACTGAAAATTATCCATAGAAGTCTCAAAAAGGGTACTAGTCTCAAAAATCTTTGTCATTCTCCCCAGTCCTGCTTCAGAAGAACTAATTGTTGAATTTTTTTGTACTAATCATGGTTAACATCATAGATTCCCATGGACTTTCACTGAATCTTATGGGATGGAAAAGAAAGCTTGCTACATTAACTAAATTAAGGAATGCATTTGGAGAAACACGAGAGTTACCATTGCCTGTGCTCTTGACCGAAGTCAGGAGCCTATTTCAAATACACCAAGAGAGAGAAGGCAGTGGAAAGTCAAACAGAAGATCAAATGTATGAAATTTTTTGCTTAAATTGTCACAGTAGGTCAGTTCTAGAGCCTCATCCAAAACACAGCCCTCTCAATTAACTACCTGATGCTGCTGCAGAAGTATTTGAAGTAAAATTAAATGATCCTCCTAGCTTTTCCTTGACAGAATACAGCACTCTCCAGTGACTTCTGGGCTATGGATGATGCTACACAACCCTGGAAAGTTGCAGACTCAGAGACTCAGAGTTCAATATGGAAATAAGAATATGTAAAATATGTATAATACATAAAAAATAAAAATAAAACAGATTTACAAATGTGTGAAGCTTACAGGAAAACCATGTGAAATACCTTTGTTAACAGCAGACAGTAAAAAATGACTGAAGTAAGAGAGTAGAATTTATGTTACATGGGGAAATGGAAGAAATCAAAGAGATGATGTAGCTCTTGTATTTACATTGTACAGGAAGAACCTGCTAACATCAGAGAGGTGTGGCATTTATCAGTCTGCAAAGCTCACAAAGGTTGCCTGGAATGACAAAAGCTCCTTGAGATAAAAAACTGCAGATGAAGAGGCCTCGTAATCATCACTGTATGGGTGGAATGCAAATACACAGCCCAGGCTGTCTTTTGACCTCTGCATTCAAGAGAGTAATTTTGGATGCACAGTACTATGGGAAATCAGAGCAGCAGCAAAATTTCCTTAATTCAGCAATTATTCAGCAAGAATATCCCTGTTTGATATAACAGCTAACATGATACACCAAAAAACTATTCTCTCGATTATCTTCAGACAACTTTTCCCTGCCCTCTTGGCCTTCCTATACAAATTTCTGAGTTTCTAGCAATGTCTTCCTTAGCAACAGCAAATACCCATTTTCATTATAAAAACCGGCTTCAGCGGTCATATGAACTGTTTGTCCATGTGAATGCCTTGCAATGAACCAGGAAACTTATCAAAAAATACTTGATTATAAAATCATTGCTGCCTAAATAAACATGTCAGCCCAGTTTAGTAAAAATTGAAGCAGAACAAAACCCAGTCTAGCAGATGTGAAAAAGGGATTTTGTTCAGGATGCCTCAAAGGTAGAATGGAAGGTTGTTTTTAGCTCTAGTTTTAGTCTGTCCTAGTAAGAGAGTAAAGTAGTAAATTCTATAAATCCCACAGAATGGAGGGGGCAAATTATGACGCTATTGACATTGCCTATTAACATAAACTATGTTTCTAGTCAATGTGAGAGAAAGGCACTTCCAGGCTTTCCTTCGGCGTCTGACGGCTGACCAACATACATTCTCTGCAGAGGTGATACTCCTCCAAAGCAGTCTTGGCTCCCAGTGTGCCTGAAACTAATAATGTGTATTCCACCCTGGTGCTTCCCCTGATGAGGAAACCATGACTTCGCCTAAAGAAACAGCATCCAGTGCATGTGTTTTAAACTCTTACATCCTAAATAAAGTACATTGTACATCTCACAGTGGAATTATCTCTCCTGGCATCGAAGTTTCAACATTTGCAGCCAGATTCTTTATTAGAAAAAGAGAGCACAGGAGGGATGCATCTGAGGGGTCCAAACAGCATCTTCTGTGGACTTCCACAACTGGTGCTTTTCTAACACCAGACAGGTGTTCTCTTGAGGTACTGCAAATAACTCATGACAGTTGCTCTTAAAAAGACTTCAGTTAAGACATAGGGCCCAGTTTTCACCTTACAAAGCTCATTACCCAGCCCTGTCCCTCACACACCATGGACTACAGAGATTTTGTCTATCTTCTTCACTGCTGTTTCAAAGAAGGCAAAAATGTCAGCAAGGGTGTGATTCCCTTTGCACTGGCAAGAGACAACGGCTTGTCAGGATGACAGAGAAAGGCACTGGAAAAGCATTGATTTCTCTCAGGTTATTTTCCCTTCCCTCAGTCCCCAAGAATAAAGAAATAGTCCATTACTTTAGTACGAGTAAATGTTAAAAGTAATCTGAGCATGAGGGATGAAATAGAGTATTCCTCCTTTAGAGAACAAATAGCTTGAACGAAAAGTGGTGGGAGCCCCATCCCAGCTGGTCTGGAGGAAGCAAGCCCCAACACAAGCAGCATCAAGGGAAGGAAAAGCAGTAATATCTCCAGGGATGCACAAGACACAGGCTCATCTGAGCTGCATCTCCCAGAGCACCTGCCAGCACTGAATCCTAAAGACTCAGCTGAATTCTGCCTAGAATTAAAAGGATGGAAGCCTGACAAAGCTCCTGAATCACCCCTCACTTGACGTTCACCTTATTGTATAAAGAGTTGTGACTGTAAGGGCTATAAGGATTCTCATGAACATCACACATGATGGAAGACAGGTGGCTGAAAGGTCCAGGGTTTAGACAGTCAGTGAGAGAGACGGATGGAGGATGCAAAGGGGACTTAGTTGTAGGGATCAGTTTAGTTGGATACAGAGGGTGTAGGAGAGCAGTCTCCTATGAAAAAAAAGAAAAGCAAACAGATCAGTGGATGCAAACTAGAAGCTTTGGACAGAAAGCAAAGTGCTTGTCTTGCACTTTCTTTACATTTCACAGGGCTTGATGATTAACTGGGAAAAAATATTCTACCTTCATGCCAGGACAATTGCTCTACACTAAGCACTTTCATTGGCATGAAAATACACACACAAAAACCTGCTGTAGATGTTTCATTAAACCAGCTACTCTTTGACAGGGGTCCGGCGCATCTCCCTCCTGCAGCTCAACTGAGGATTGACAGAAAAGGAAAGCCCAGAAGGATCTTATGCTGGGATGAAATCACCATGTTTTGTGATATTTTCTGAGACTGGAAGCAAAACCAGTCTGAAAACAGTGTCTGAAAGGTATGACAGAAAGTCTGCCTTATCTACGTAGCAGCAGGAGCACTTCAGGCTTTTTAACAAGACTCTACCAAGCCTTTCCAGCCATTTAAGAGCTAAACCAGTGAAGGTGCACGCATCATGTATTTCACTACTGCAAGCTGTCAGCAGTTAATAGTGTTTCTGGTAAAAAAGACACCTATATATATATATATGCTTTTGCAACTAAAGGATAAAATAATTTTAAAAAATTGATTTTTGTAAGATTTGGGATAGAGTCAAGGCTGTTGACACAATACATTCCAAATTCTCACCCACTTGGCTGGCTGAGTCTAGACCAGAAAATCCCCTGCAGGCTGTGCATTTGAGCTCAAACCCAGAAAATTTGTGACAAGAGCTGAGATTAGTTCTAGCAAAAGCTAATGTATCACCTGCCAAAAGAGCGAACATGAGCAAACATGCCGACCAGAGCCTGGTACCGAGAGAGCAGCTGGAAGGGGACCAGGCAGCAGTCGCTTCACATCAACCTTGCCTCCTGTTGCTCCTCCTCACAGACACCAGCCCTGCTTCTATCAATAATAAACCTTGGCAAACTGGCCTCACAGCTTCATGTGAAGTGTAACTAACATCTCTTTAGTTCATGCTTATCTTGCTCTTCCATTGCTGAAAGTGCTTTGGTTTTTTTTAATGACAAGGAGCCAACATACATACTTGTTAAAAGATATTTGCAAGCACATGAACTCTCAGATATTCATTATGAGTTGTTTTCATATTACTGTGTAATGAAATGCCCTATTTAAAAAAAAAATCTGTTTCCCTCATTTCAAATTAAAATTTTCATGAAGCCAACACATCAGCACTGCTCACAAGTTACATATGCTTCCAGGATATTTTATGGTGGTTTTTTGAACAAATTGGAGCATACTTGAAAAATTCCTGAAACAATACTAAAATGTACTAAGCAAGTGGAAAAAATTTCATTCTCGTGATAAGGAAACTACCATCTTCAGTAAGGGCATCTAAAAAGACAGGAAGCTTAATACTGTCAGATTGAAACCTTAGAATACTACTCTGTCTGTGACAAGTGTTTGATAGGGGGATACCCACTGAATAGCCAGTGCTACTGTATATGTACTCGGGGGGGGGGGGGGAAAGAAAGGCAGCATAAGCTAATATGAGAAAAAGACAAAATAAAATTGATTTTTTTCCCTGGTTTATAAATTGTATTGGCATGTCAGTGTCAATCTATATACCATGTACCCAGAACACAGATAAAGAGAGCTAACTGTGAGTTCAGCTACATCCTTTCCAGATGATCTTTACTAATTTAGAAGCCTCTTTTTGTCTCCATCCATTACTTTGGATTATCTGCATGAAAACAGCTGTCTATTAACAAAGCAAAGATTACTATTTTTTTACAAGGGAAATTGCCTTTTCCACATGGGGACATTTATTAAAGAAGTGAAAAGCAAACAAGCTACTCTCTGTTGTGCAAAAAAAAGTGTGTTCAACACACGGATGTGAAGCTGAAGGTCAGCAGTCATGGCTGGCTGCATCATTATGTCTCAAACTGAATGTCACCTGCATAGTCATCAGTGCTCAGTGTCACACTGGGAGGTTTGGCAGAGAGGGGAGGTACTGTGGAGGTCTAAGAAAAATAAAAAGAGAGAGATAAATAAAGCTGATGCCATCTGGAACCTCATCTAGTCTGTACCGTACTCAAAGATGCAGCCTGAAAGGGTCTGTCCTTTCGAGGTGGGGCAGCAACATCACCTAGGGAGGGTGCTGCTGGCAATGGTATCAGAAAGAAAGGAAAATAAAATGCAGAGAGAGGGAGAGAACAGAGATGTAAGAGCTGAAGCTCCCAGCAGGACTGGGAAAATCTCTAAAGAAAACGAAGGAAAATCAGTCACAGAATGAGAAGTTTTACCCTCAGCCAGAGCTTCCTAAGTTCTTATTTGAGGACAAGGGGACAAAGCCTGGCTGTCAATCTCCTAGTTTTAATCCACAGATTTCATATCCCATGAAAACACTCAAATTACCAGAGTTGGGAATAATATTGGTGGAAACACCTCTCCCTCTTTGAAGCCAGCTGCTGTGCAGCCAAAAATGCTAACTACTGAAAGCAGGTGAAGAGGGAGAATGTCCTCATGTGCTAAGAGCCCCATGGTTAGCGACAACTACCACAATTTTCAGACTGTTGTCTGGACACCGATCCCAGTTCCACAGGCAGTGCTGCAGCCCTCGTACAGGCATGACAAACCCTCAGGAGAGTTTCACAGATGCTGTAAGATTGTGAACATCCTCATGTGGGCACCCAAGTCTGTTCCGCTCACAGGGGACTTGTCTCAGCACCATAATCCTATTCTGAGAGGCAGGTGCTGAAATCATAAGCATATGCTATCATGTTCAGCACTTTAGTTTTTTCCCCAGATCTGGCTATTATCATATTATTAATTGTTGTCTTAGACCACCGTTAGAATCCTATCGCCATTTCTCGCACAAATAAAACCAGTTTCTCTTAAGTCAGTGAATCCATCTGAATACAGGTCTAAATCCTTCCTTTTTCAGAACAAAGATGTCTTAATAGAGACCTTCTAAAATAAAAAGTATTTTACAGCAACCTGTGGTATTTCTTAGGTTAGGATAAAAATATCAGTTTATCAGTACTTTAAAGCATATCACATTGTTCTTTTAAACAAAGGAAGCAAAACTCAACATATTCATTGTGAAATTAACTTTTCAGTCTATCAAAGCCAGTGCAGTACTTGTTTAGTTAATTTGAATACATAGCTTCTATATAAAATAATTTTGGCTTTTGTTATAGCAACTGCATTTATTCATGGACTTACTACACCCTCAGTATTTCAGAAATATGTAGTATAAGTAATGTATAAGGTGTAAGTTGACTGGTTTTCACAATTAGCTTCAAATATCAGAAAATTTCAGCCTAGGCAATAACCCCAGGTTTGTATTTGCCTGAAATTACAAAGTTTGGTGACTGCATCATTCCTTCATCAGCAAAACTACAGCCAGCAGAATCAGTGCCCAGCCCTAATGAAAGGCAGGTTCGAGCTGCCTTTGCAGAGAGCCCCTGCCGGGGTGGCCTAGTCCAGAAGTTCTCTAGAAGCAGCTCCAGGTCAGCTCTCCTCCTCTTTCACCCCAGGTAAATGGGAGCACAGTGCCTTGGCATCAGAAAGTTTTCAGTAAATTAAAGCATGAAAAACTTACTATAATCTGACCTATAGTCTCTGAAGTAAAATATTCGCTGTCAACTTCAAAAGTTCAGAGACAATTTGTAAATAATAACTTTTATTCATTTTTTTCTTATATTTTACAGAAACTCTACGCTCAATAGAAACCTATAGAATGAGAAACCTGATGCCACCCATAGATGTTGCTGGAACCCACTAATACTACAAATAAATCTTCCTCTGTTTGTATTGCTGCAGTACTCTAGAGAAATGCTAGGATTGTCCTACAGAAAGTCAGAGCTATGTGAAGGGAAGGAAATGAAAGAATAAAAACAAATATCTTAAAAAAACAGCTATAAAAAGAAAAATAGAGCACTGCCATTGATGAAATTTCTCTCTAATGTGACTAGAGAGGCATGGAAGTAAGAGAAATTCAATTAGTAAAGCATTTTATTCACATCGTGTCTGACAAGAGGGCCATTGGCTAAATCTTACTACCCTGCAGATGGAAGATCCTGAACATACCGGATGGGTTAATAATAAGCTCCTACAGGGACATTCAGATTACATATCACAGTTAAGGTTTAATTCACAGTAATGTGTGCAAACACAAATGCATGAGAAAAGGCTGACAAACATCTGGGGTTTCTCTAAGATAATGCCTCATACAGGTCAGCAAAGTCCAAGAATGTGTTTTTGCAAAATGATCCTATGGCTTTATGCAGAGGTCTGTGGGAGAAGACAGCACATCTGCTGCTCTACAGGCTGCCCGTTAATGCCCCTTGTGTGTGGCAGAAGAGCTTTCCCCTCAAGCTGTGGAGGGACATAGATATGGACCTGGGGGAGCTATTCACTGGGGAGTGACATGGAAACTCACAGGGGCTCCTCTACAGTCCCCCTTGGAGAGGAAAGAGGGAACCTTGCCCACTCCTTGCTGTCCTCATTTCTCCTCTAGAGAGGATTCAGGTCTGGACCCCAAATGATGTAAGCACTTTCTAGTAGATCTGTTCCAGACAGCTGCTTGACAGGGGAGCACAGGATTTCCGCTTTCTTTTGTACTGTTTTTCCTACAGACATCATAAAAATGTCCTCTCCTCAACATACAGGTTTTTAGATCACCAAAAAAAGGGACCCTGCAGAAAGCCCAGCTGCCCATCTCCAGCCTGGAGACTCTCCTCCAGGAACCTGGTGCCCCGCAGGGAATCATCTAACTGCAAAAAGAGATGACACCAGGACAAAATAAGGATCTAAGATTATTCCGTCATCTTTAAGGAAATTACCTGAGACCACAAAATCCTTCAGAGTGAGAGCTACTCACCTGCTCAATATCTTGATCACTGATTTCTTCAAGGTACTTTTTAAAAGGATTGGGTTGATAAGGTTCCTCCTTTTGCTGTGCACTCTTTCCTTTCACCAGCACAGGACGAATGACACCAGGTTTTGTCTTGACCCATGACATACCCAGGAGAAAAGAGGTGGAAGAAAAATAAAATAAAATAAAATAAAATAAAATACAATTTACAGGATATTTGTTAGACAAGTCAATTCCAGTGGGGCTGTACTGACTAGATTTTTAAAAATTTTATTAATAACATATTTCACCACCAAAGTTTTTAAGCTGTTATGCTGCCTGGCCAAGTTTTAATACAGGTTGTGGACAAGAGCTGGTTTTATGCACAGAACTTCCCCACTGACATCTGCTTGTTACCGATGAAAAAAATTGATGTTGGACTATCAGACTATGGTTTGTGGGTTTTGCTGGCTGTTTTTGCTAGCTGTTCAGCTGCATCTTGATAAGTTCATCAAGTCACACTTTGTGGACAGCCACATGTCTGCTTTCACACTGCAAATTCCTTTCTGGGCTCCTCAAAACAGTAATTGTGAAACAAGGAAGGAAGGGCAACCTGTGATGCTCTTAACTTACACCCAGGCAGCAACATACTAGGGAAAAGTCTTTCTGGGGAATAGTACCAGTGATTGCATGCTGGATTTTGACAGTATCTTTAAGAGTTCACTTGGAAAAGTACAATTTTGGAGTATTTAATCAGCATAGATGTATGATACCCCTCATTTCAGACAAATTGGATTATTTAATCAAGAAAAAAATTCTTGGTTAGCTGCCAGCGAACCAAAAAATTGACTATTAACTTGTCAATTTAGCACATCTGTGATTTTCAGAATTCATACTGTAAAGTCTGACAAGACGAATGCCATAAATCTAAGCAGAGGCTAGGGAATAGTTTTAAAATAGGCAAGCAAAGAAAAGAAAGAAAAAAGTGTGCATTCTCACTGGAATTTGGTAAGTACTGAAGTCCTGGAGGGTCTGTGACTGAGTTTAAACTTTTAAACAAATCAATTATATTATTCTCTGTTATGGCTATGGCCCATAGAAAATAGGCAGTCTTTGTCACAACTGATATAAACAACAGGATTGCTGCTGAGCTCCTTCTGTGGTTGCAGCCCAGCAGGGCAGCTTGCCCAACTGGAGCTGAGAAATGTGTTGTCACAGCTCCCCATCCTCAGCACCCAGCAGGGCATAAAAATCCAGAGAAGAAATGTGATTCACTACTAGATTTATTTATAAGATTTAGACTATGTATATTTAATAACACCATGCTGCCCACTTACAAGAGCAATACACTTAAGCATTCTGTCTGAAAAAAAAGACAAATACTAGGAAAGTAATCTTTAAATGATGCAGCTGAGATTCCTGGATGTATCATGTAAGCTGAGTTACGGATCACCTTAATATAAGATCTGCAGGCATCCAGCAAGGAAAGGGCAAGAGGGGTGCCCATCAGAGGGGAGGGTGCAAGAGACAGGAGATGTCCCCATGTCTTGTGCTCCTGCCTCTGCCTTGGGAAAGGACAGAGCAGTGCCCAGGGGCTGAGGTAAAGGTGGCAGAGGTGGGGAGGAGCACAACACACCTGGGAAGAGCAAGGCCCAGGCAGCAAAATATCTTCCCTCAGCTTTGCGTTTTATCATCTCCCCACTTTCCACTTTTCCTTTCATGTGCCTCATCAAATAAGAAGAAACATATTCAACTGAAAGCAAAAAATCAGCCATGAGGTGACTTTTTTTTTTTTGAAAGAGTAATGACTGCCAAGTTGCATCAGAAACTTTTTCATTAAGAAGGTCAACTTAGTGAAAGATGCATTGCTCATTTAATGAATTTATAGTCCATAGTTCATGACTATCTCATCGTAGGATTCACCATAAAATACTTATTTTCTTCTCCAAGATTTCTGAGAAGAGTTTGTAAAAGTGAAAGGCTCCTGGCTTTCAACAGAAAGGTAAGCACAAAAATAAAAAGAAAGCTACAGTTGTTATCAAGTCATCATGACACAAATAAAGGACCTGTGGCCTTCTAGCACTCCTCCGCATTATGTAACCATGCAATTAAAAGCCCATCGAGGTACCTGAAATCATCAAGGATAAGCTACTCTCCTTATGTAGGAAACCTCTTCCCAAAGCACACTGTAGAAATGCTTTTAAAGAAGCATTTTCTAAACAGCATCGCACACTCAAGTGCTGACTGAGTCATATGTTTATGTCTGACTCTGCTAACAGAGTGGCAGATATCTGCCAGCAACCAGAATCTGAAATACTTTATTAGCTCTCTGACAAGATATAAAAAATCTTTGATCCAAAACTAAAAACTTGAACTTTCTTTGATAGCGGGTGACACAACTGACGCTGCTGAGAAACAAACTAAGACTTTAGTTTTGCCAAGGAAAGTGTTGGTCTTCCTACAACAGCACTGAAAAATGGTAAAGTCTGTTACAGCAGCAATCTGTTACAGCATCATATGGCTGCAGCCCTGATAGCAAACTACACAGAGCCCAGACATGAGCTCCAGAGCTGACCCATAATCAGCTGGATTGATTCAGTGCCAGGGTGCACCCTGGCGTAGCTTTGGCCCAGGCCAGCAAGTGCACAGTCAGAAACAGGAGGATAGGCTGGGCCAGGGCATCTCTCCATAGCGGTGTGGACATGGACACCCTTCTTCAGAGACAGAAGATACTTTGGCTCTATGAAAATGAACCTTGGATGATATTTGCCTCAAAAGTCAGAAGACCGAACTTCATGTCAGTGAGTGTATAGGCATGTTCACCTCCAATTTTGTCTTCTGTTATCATGATACTGGTTGTCCTGAGATCTTGCTGAAACTGGTGAGTAAGGTCCCAGTTGCAAGCGCATTCCTCTCAGTAGAGGCCAAAAATCCTCCAGAGGCCAAAAATCCTCTATCTGAGTCACTGTCACTTCCCCTTATCCTGAGTATTCAGAGATCCCCAAAGTATTCAGAGCCAGACCCTTCTTCGATGGCTAGCTGACTGCAGTCTCTTTTTGCAGTGCCCTGTGTCACTACACAGACATTAACTTGTTCTGGATACCTGAACAGCTTTCCAGTAAACAAGAAAATTGTCTCTTAATGTTTAGCAAGGAATTGGCTTTTTAATGTGTTTTCAATGGAGTGCTGTTTTGAAGCAGCCTGCCTCTGAGCCAACCAGACAAATGATTAACTAAAATATGACATGATCAAATAACAACATATAAAAAAACAGGAGAGACAGCTTTGGAATAAAAGAGTTAGCTGCCTGCTTTCTTTCCTTTCTGCTCTGAGTCCACCAGACCTTGCTTGAGAAGTAGCAAGCACCAAGTCTATCTGTTTGCCTGCATAGACTTTATATCCATCTTTTCCATACGAGTAGTCTCTTGCAGTCTTTGAAGCCTTCTGCGTCAAAGGGGATAACCAAAGAATTCCCTCATGGAAAGGAACTATTCCCAGTCCTTTCCAGCAAACTCATTAGTTTTGTGGAAGGGACCCTGAGACAAATGGGGCAAGTATGCAACACGGAAAGCCCCAGCCCTTAGAGCCATCTTCTATCAGCACTGAGAAGCCAGAGTCACCTGAGGAGCCTCTAAACTGCTGAGAGCACCTGCTTTCGGATAGTGAGGAACTGGCTCCCTTGTCATGAAGGAGCATTGCAGTTTCCACTGCAAGGAAAAAGATGCTTTTGCCCTAACAATACAAACACAGAAGATGTGTCTAGTTGAACTCTGAAACACCTTAAAATATTGCCCTTTATTTTCTTTTCTGGAAATATGTTATCATCATTAGTTTATTTTTATTTTACTTTGTAGAGGCAAAAATGCAATAAAATATTCCAGGCACTGTATCAGTTTATAATGACATTCTCCTTTAGTACGTTTGAAGGTGTGAAGGCATACAACTGTGGTTACAAGGATTTCCTCTTCCTCCAGCTAAATAGTAAATCATGCGCATCACTGAAAAGCCTAGGAAAGAAGGGTAATTATTTTTCTCCACCTCCATGTTAAAGCAACATCAGGTCTTGCACCAGAGCATAGAGAACAAGGACAGTCACCTGTTTGAAATTCAAGTTGTCTTCATTTTTGTTCATACTGAAATATTCACATTTCAAGAAACAGCTGAATTTTCAACAAAATGACTGCTACTGTACTGCACTGTGTTTTCCACTGACTCTGTTAAACTAAGCCAAAACTAAAATCAGCAGATTTGGTCCTTTTCCATTCTACTCACAGTACTGGGATGAGTCTTTTCCTCAACAGCTGGAGAAAAGGGACAGACCCATAGTAAGAGCAGTGTGAAGGACACACTCACCTCTTCTGCTGTTCTGGGGAAAGGGGACCAGAAAAGGGAGGAGGTTTGTCCAGGAGCTACTCATTGCCCAGGCTGGTAGCAGGGAGAGGGATAAGGACAAGCCCTTAGTATTGATGCTGCTCTCTGCTTCCTTCCCTTTCTTTAGGAAACTCTTTTAGCACATATAAGTTTCCTCCACTCACGTTTTCCTTTGGTATATCACAAATCTTGTTCATTTCCTACTTTGTTGTGTGATGAGTCTGTATTGACCTCAGTATATCTGACACATTTCATTTCAGTAGTGCTTGCATTTTGGTGCTGGAGAAAGTATAGGTGTAGACCCATGGTAACCACTGCCTTCCAGAAGTCTTTCATCATTTCTTAAAGGCTATGAAATCATTTCAGGTGGATAGATGCACCCATGACCCCTGATTTCATGATGGACCTGACAACTGTGCTATATTTGATGTCGTTCTGACCTGAAGTGGATCTTAAAAGATGCTGAATTTACTACTATTTTACATTAAAGCAATCACACCATAATTCTTGAGATGTCATATTCTCAACCATAGCTTAATTTGTTTCAGGGAGTTTTGGGCTCAACAGCTTTTAATGTAGGAAATACCAGAACCTCAGTCATACATGTGCTTCAAAACGAATTAATTAGAGAAAAAATACTTTGAGCTGCCAAGTCATGTCTGAAATACCCCAGAGCAAAATAAGCAACAGAAATATGTCTAGATATTAACTGAAACACTCCAGCTTTAACTCCTGGACCAGATCATGAGGATTATTATCTATTTTCCTCTAATATTTTTCTTCCTTTCAAATGCTTGAAATAATCCTGTCCAGCCTTGAGTACCTACAACTCCTATCCACGATACTTTTCATGCAAGAAACCGCACTATCATTTACACCTGCTCACAAGAAACAGAAATGCCACTCTGTATTTGCTCTAAATATGTATGACTCCTTTTCTACTATGTGTGTAAATATATTTTTCAAAATCCTTCCTTTGCACACGCAAAAACCATGGATGATTGATGCAGCATTAAAATATCTGAACCAAAAAGACCTAGAACAATGGCACCAAGGTATGCACGAATGGCCTCATGTGAATTTTGCATTATTTGCATGTTATATAAAGAAAAAAGTTACTGTTAAAGACCATGGCAATATTGTGTGTTGTGTTGGTGTGCTTCACACGGCTTTGCACTTTGTTATCATGAGTCATCAATAGTCATCTTTTAAAAGAGTAGAAAATCTATTTATGAGAGTCACAGTGGCATGCTCAATGCTTTAACTGTCCATTGGATAAAAGTCACATAGATGAGAGGTTTTGATACATCTCTTGTCACCATAAATAATCAGTCCTTGGTAGAGATAGTCAGAGAGAAGTAATTGGCTGAAGCATAAATGCTGCAAAATTTCTAAGTAAAATTGTTAGTACTGAAGAATCACTGCTCATGAATAGAGACCACAATGTACTCAGAGACAGCATTGCTGTCTGAATAAAAAACACAAACAAGAATTCCACTGTAGAGATTGCAATTTAAAACAGGTGAAATAAAATATATAATTAAGTAACTAAAATAGCTATTAAAAAAAAATATCAAATGACCTGCCGAAAGGACGAAATGGTTGTAAGTGACCAGAATAGTGCTTAAGACAGGAACACTTCAGAGAGGGTGCGTATCAGCTTTTAAAAAGAGTTTAAGAGATCAGTAAATTCTGGGATGTTCAAAGAGCAGTGCAAAAAAAAGTGAAAAGATGAATAAGGAGGAAAAGGCTTAAAAGACAGAACATTTTGTTCAAATACAATCTAGAGGGAAAAAAAATCTAGCCCATAATGTTAAAAGGTCATGTGTTAGGCCAACAAAGACTCTGACTAAAAAAACTTGCTAAAATCTATGGGGCCAGTGTATATAATCAAGACATAAAAATGATGGACAAGGAAGAGGACACCAAGGCTGAAAATTAATTCCTCACTTCATCTTTCCTCACTGAAAGACAGGAAGAGGTTCTCACGCTGGCAAAGAAACAATTTGGAGGAACTCTCTCAAGTACAGTGTCAATAGGAGAGATTTGAGAACAAATCAATAAAATGAGCAAATAAAGTGCAAGGAATTAATAAAATTGTAAAGCAATTCCAGTGTGAAATTTCCACACTGTGAATTATGGTATTTCATTTCAGACATAATCAGCACCAGAAGAATGAGAAGTGGGAACAAAGGGGCAGGTTTTACTAGAGGATTCTGAAGAGGACCAGGAATCACAAGCCACTCTGTGACATTTCAATTGGGCAATGTAGTAGGGGCAAACTATACTAAAGAACATAATTAGTATACATATAGCCAAATAACAGGAAATGGCTTTTGAAAGAGCACTCGTGTGATAAATCTTTTACAGTTATTTTGAAGAGTCCCACTGGGACTAAGTGCATGACCACGGATAAACAAAATGAAGCTGCATCACAGAGAATATAGCCCAGTGGATGTGCAGCCATGCTGCACATGGATTTCCAAAAGCTTTAGTGAAGGTCTTTCAGCATGGTCCACTAAGGAAATGAAACTGCTACAGAGTAAGAGAAAATATTTCGTGTGGACCTGCTAAAAGATAGGAAGCAAAAGGCTGGAATACATGTTTAAATTTCACAGTGGAGAGAAGTCACAAATAAGAGTTCCTCAGATGTGCTCTGGAATCTGGGCTTTGAATTATGGACGTACACCAGCTAGAAAACTGTGGCTAGTAAGGTGATGAAGTTCGCTGGTAACACTAAATCATTCAGGAGGGTAAAAGCAAAATATCAGTGTAAAGAGTTGCAGAGAGATCATATGATATTGAGTGAATGAATGACAAAAAGGCAGGTGAAATTTAACTGAATTCAACATTGATACATTTCACAGGGGGGCACTAAACTACATCCTAAATTTACACATTCAGTGACAAACTAGTCAGCTCAGAAGCTAGCTCTTACTACTCAGAAAATATATCTTGGGCTTATTGTGTACAGTTCTGCACAAACATTGCCTCACTGCTCAGTACAAATAAAATTAACTAAATAAATTACTAGGAACCGTTAAGAAAGGAATAGAAATAACTGTAAAGAACCTTATCACGTCATCATGTAAATAGGAAGCATTGTGGTCAGAGCTGGACAAGAGCAGTTTATAGTTTTAGTCTCCCGATCTCAAAAATAAAAACCTGAAAAAGACATAGAAAAAGGCAACCGGGATCATCAAAGATATGGGACAGTACCCATACTTCTCAAAGAGTGACTAAGCAATTCTGACTTTTCTCTACGAAAAAGTGACTAACAGGGTATTATGGTTAATACCTAGAAAATCATTAATATTACTTAGAAAGTGAAGAAGGAACAGTTATTTGCTGTTTCATTACAAGAACTAAGGTCAAGTAGCAGATTTAAAACAAAGAAATAAAGCACTATTTCACACAATGAATAATTAAAAAGTAAAACTTATTCCTACAGAATGACCAAAATGTAACAAGATTCAAAAAGTAACTGGAAAAAATAATGAAAGAAGAAGTGGTCAAGGATTACTAAACAGAAGAAATTGACTGAGGAAGTCCCTAAAATTCCATTAGCTGAAATACAATAGGGAAGATTTCTCATCCACATCTCTTTTTTTCCCTAAGCATTCGTTAGTGGTCCCTGTCACTTCAACAGGCTCCACGATGTCTCTTCTGACTCTTCTTCAGAAAGTTTGGCTCCAACAAGACTAAATTGTGATCAGAGATAAAATGAACATCCAATGCATAATCTCCCTTTCTTTGTTTAATTTTACCACTGTTTTTCACTAGCTAAGCCAGCTTTGATTTGAACCGGTGTGTAAGAAGAAAATAGATGCCAGAATTTTGTTGCATATAAACAAAACTGTAGGAGTGGAATATTAAGAGAGTCCAAGAACCAACAGTAGACTCTATAGTTGTCAGACACCTCAAGATTCAGCAAGACTCTCTAGTTTGTCATTTGGTCCCTGGGTTTACAAGTAGTGCCAGGATTTATAGCTACTTAAAACTGGTGTGTAATCAGTACAGAGGAAAACAATGCAGCTCTGCAGAAGTGATGCAGCTTTGTAGGAGGATGTTGACTGCAGCTTATTACAAAGGTCTGAGAAAGTAAATAATAATTACTTTCGATTATGTGCTTGTGCAAATTTTGAAAAACAGCATGTCACAGCTGTGCAATACATACCAGCTGGCTCTCTGTTACCACAGATGCCGATTTGTAAAGGTTGGCCTGCAAACAAGGTAAATATGGACAGTATTACATACAATATCATAGTGATTATAGTAGTGACAGAAGAAAAATCCATGGACAGCAGTATGCTTAGGTACAGAAGCTTTTACCACAGATGCAGTGACATACAATTGGTAAGAGAAAGCAAAATATTGTATTTTCCAGTTTATTTCTGGGTATAATCAAATATGAATGCCTGTTGTTAAAATTTTAGGGATACTTTTTTCCAAGTGCAGCAAAATTCCACTTTTTCATCTTGATCTAGTCTTGAAATGCAAATCCTGACATTTCTGCGCCTGCCATTGTCTGTTAATTTAATAGCATCAATGTTAGTAAGACTACCAATTGTAACAGGAGCTCAGTTCAACCTTCTCATCCTTCTGACATTCTCATCCTTCATTATGAAAACCAGAACAATCCTACTCAAGCATTACTTTTATTTTTCTAAGTATACATTGTACAGCAGAAGACCTATTTTCCAGATCAAGGGTAAATGTGATGAATGCAAAGTATTTGTGTGTGTATGTGAAATAGCCACATGCCACATGCTTACCTGCCCATGCTATGGTGAGATTCAGAATTTCTGAATCTCAATCAACTCCATCAAGCTCTGTAGGAGTTCCACTGGATAATAGTGTTTCTGTACAGCTAACATGCCCTTCCTTGAGGTAGGTGTGATTTGGAGGCCTTGAGACTCCAAAACGTGAATATTCTTCAGTATGGTGGCAAAAAAAAAAGTACTAGATGTAATGGTTAGATGTTACAGCTGTTGAAAACCAGTCAGTGCTATTACAGCCTCATGGTGGAGGACTCTGCTCTTCACTGAGAGTACTTACATCTCTAAACACAGCCACCGGTGGAGGAAACCCTCCCACCCACACAGGAACAGCTGTGATTTAGCACTAAATCTACAAGAACTACATCTTCTGCCGTTTACAGACTAAACCAGAGTTTTTACTACTGGTTACTTACATACTATGGATTCTCTTTCATACCCAAGTGTGACGACCAATCTCATTGTCAGCTTAAAGACATCAAAGCACTTCAGAATGATCTACAGATACAAGCAGGCTGAAATTAAATTCTCTAACTTCAGTGGTGCAAACTAAGAGCAAATCTCGTTTCAAAGGAGTTACCTGAAATGTATATAAGCACAGCAGACCACAGACAAAGAAAATCAGTACTGTTTTCTGCATGTCTGTGCATTTTTAGCTGCTTCATGTTCTCTCATTTTTTCACTTATATGTCATGTCTGTAACACTCAAAATGACATTTTTTTAGTATAGAACTGTTAAGAAGAGCAAAAATGTCAATAACATGCAATGTAATTATTCCAATTAATCATAAGAAATGATTTTTTAAATAGTTGTAAGGTGGACTAAATGACAAAATTATAAATTTGCTAGAACCTGAAATTAAAGTTAATAAATCTTTTGTTGGTGACTATTTATATGGAAAAACAATGACTAAGTATATATATATATTAGGGTATTCAATAGCCATAAAAGTAATTTATTTAGAGAATGACTATATTATTATTACAAATGAGCAGTATCATCCCTAAAGCCAACAAGAGGTGCACTACTATAAAATGGTAAATGAGATCATATCAAAGACCATACATTTTAAAATGTTGTTAAATGACAGCTGTAGTACTTAGTTGTCAGCTGCTACAAACTACTGTAATTTCACTGACGTCAGACCCTTTTCCCCACTTTGGTACACTCCCATGTTATTGCACAATCACTTACATCCATTAGTTTTAGGAGCTGGAGAGCTGCACCGGAGTGGCATTAAATATACTCTGTTCTCCAAAACGCGGTCTTTTATTTAATTAAAAAGCTCTCCTACAATATCCTTTCTAATTAGTATGAGCCAGCACAATCTGTCAAGTAAAAATCACAGTATGCAATAAAATATGCATACCGTCACATTCAAGAAGCAAAACTGAATTGATCAGCCAAGCATTGTGCTGGCATAAAACTGGAAGGCCTCTATTGCTTTGCCAGCACTTTGATTTGAGGTTCAATAGCAATGCCAAATGATGAATAGTAAGCAGAGATTTCCCACCACGTCTAAATGAGTTGTAAGTAAAATATAGAACCTGCAGTAACTGAGCGTGCTAGTGAGAATTAGAATGTTAATTGGGTTTAATGCTTCAGTAATTGAGCAGATGACTCAATACAGAGATTTTCTTCATATGTTAGAACATCTGTATATGTGACAAAACAGCTTCTATTCATCTAACGCTAAACTGTGGGGTTTCAGCCAGCTCTGTACCTTGGAAATAAAAGTTTGGGTCAACCCCAAGTTTTGATGGATAAGCAAGAACTAAAGGACTTCTACCAAAGCAAGTCCCCGCCAGTGTAGGCTGAGTCCAAACAAATGCACCTTGCAGCACCCGTAATAGTCTGTTTGCCAAATAGCTGAGCTCTTGCTCCATGCTCAAAACAAACAACCAAGCAGTGTGTGAAACATGTTCACACAGGTAAAATTCTCAATAAATAGAGCACTGAAGAGCATCTGGCCGTGATGGATTTACAGCAGTGGAAAGATATCTCAAGTCTCAATTGCCAATGCTCTAACATACTCACTTCTCTGTACTAGTCAGCACCTCATGTCATGAGAAGATGCCTGTTCAGACTCACCCAATATTGTAGCAAGAGCAGACAAATTAGACATTTCTGTATACGAAACGTAATTATAAAAATGCTTACATATCTGGTTTCACGCCCAGCTGCTCTCTGCAGTGTTGCTGACACCTTGTACAAAATAAATAAATATATTAAGAGCAAAGAGTTACTGTGAGGAGTGACTCAAAGAGATTTACATAATTGTGACAAGTTATTAATTGCTCAAATTCAAGAAAACTACAGTTTCCAGAAAGATTCATGTGATATATAAGAGTAAGGCATATTAAAGTTCTGCTTGTTTATTGAAGAAAATACTATTTCATATTTAGTACTTAAAAACATTGCTCCCATTCTATTGAGGATGGCATTTAGATTATCTCTGAGAACTCTCATAACAAAATGCTTATTATTAGATGGCCATTGCTGTGGTTGCCCCATTAAATTTAAGCTACATTTGCTCATGAATTAATGTGAAGTGGTGCCTTTCCATGTTCTTATCTCATCTGACTGATTTATGCTATTTCATCTGACTGATCTGTGCTATTTCTAAAGCATTTACTTATAAACTCTTTTGTCCTTCCTGTCTATAAATCTCTTTTATCCTCAGTTTAAGCACTCTGCTCTCTCATTCTGAGGTGCTCACAACCTTTAGCTTGGTCCTTGTGCTGCATCCTGTTAAACTCACCTTCTGCCCCTTTTATTTGGTTTCATGACCACTAACAGATGCCTTCTTTTGGTCAAAGCTCAATACTCAGCTGCCCAAGGAAGTAGGTTTTGGATGCTATAGCTCAACTCAGTAGCAGCATCTTAACCACTTCGGATTCAGCGCAAGCTTTGGAAAACCTTCCTTCAGTAACAGTCTTTGCTTCTTCAGCTACTGGCATGTTTCCGTCTTTCAGCTGCCTGAAGCCTGATTCACCACTGAGTGCTGGTTGACAGAAGTAATTTCAAAAATGAAAATTGAATTTGAAATATATATCGAATACAGCCACTCAGGAGTACTGGTTCTGTGCCCTATTTTTGCGTGGTGAACTGGACTGTGCAGGATGCTTTGAATGCATTAACTTTTTGATGTGTTTCTCTGCAAAAAATCCCTTTCCTCCTGTTTCCAGTTGGATTTCTGCCATTTTCACCTTCCTATAGCTGCCAGAACCAACTTAAATTTACCTGGGGCAAACTGAGTGCAGGACCCTCTTCCCTTGGTCAGTCAGCCTTCTGAACCCAGAAAGCATGCTAACATAACTTAGTGAAACCAGAATTTTAACACCAGTATAGAAAGTTATCCCTGCCTCTCACTGACTTATCCAGGGTAAACGGATGCAGCAGACTTCCCTCTCCTGTGAGGAGCAACAGTTAAAAGGAAATCAGCACTTGAGAGCAAGTCTACTTATTCATTTAATTATCCCATTATCCCAAAACCAATAATGAACACCAAAAAAAAGTTCTGAAAGGTGTTTGCAATCATTGAAGCCAGAAACATTGACTCCTCTGTAACAAGGACACAGATGGGATGAAATCTGGGAGATGGCCAGAGACCCTGCAATATGGAAGGTAAGGTATGAAAGATTTCTTCCTTGGGGATCCAAGCCTCTGAAGCCTTAATAAGCAGTTTCTCTTTCATAATGAGTCCTTCTGATGTGAGGAAAGCATCCTGCAACAAACACTGCACTGACTGGAGGGCTACAGTTCTGTCCTTCCATGTGTTTCAAACCACCAGACACTTCTACTGATGTTGCATCCCTCAGCTGCAGCTTTCTGTTGCCATAGGCTTTACTGTCGCTGTAAGCTCTACTGTGATTTTCTTTGCCTTGATATCTACTTAGAAAGAGCCCTTGGTGTGTGGGGGGCTTATTTGCCTACCTTGCCAACATCTGACTCCATGCTCATCTGCAGAAAACTTGGAGAAGATTCACATCGACGCTGGAAAATCATTTCCAACAGAGAACAGACTTATTAATGGCAAGAGGCAAAAAGAACGAAAGAGACAAAGTCAGTCCCGCACCCACATAGTGATGGGTTACCATCGTCAATGGGTCCTGCAGGACTTGATCAATGACAGCACATAGCTCTTCTGTTTGTTGTCTGAGTTGGGCAGGGGAGCACATCTGAAAAAGGACACATCACCCAGTTAGCCTCTGCTTTTTGTCTTCAATTAGAGATTTGAAAGATATATACCAGAACTACCTCTGAATGAGTGTCCAGAACAGTGCCTTCAGTCACACTAGCAGTCTTGATTGGCTCTTCTAGTGCCTGCAATTGAAAAGATTTCCGTGTGAGTTCAAAATTTTTAAAAACAAGCAATACTGTGTTTCCAAATGTGGCATTTTTCATTTCACAGTGGAAAAAAAGGAAAAAGAAGGAATTACAGGCCTAGTAAGGTTCTTCAGGTTACCATCTTCTGATTCTGAGTTAGAAGAGGTGGCTGGTTGCAGAGAAGGAGAGAGTTAGGTGAGCTGTCTCTACTTTTAGAGATCAGAAACTACCAGTTTAAAATTACCCTTTCCTTCAACAATGCCCCCCTCCTTTGCAGTGAGCGTAACGCAATGACGGTATCACAGTGAATGTGCGCGTGTGCCACCGAGGCGTGGGACGGCTGCCTGCTGCCCACCATCAGGGGAAGCCACCAGCCGTAGGCAGGCAGACAAGGCGGGGGGCTGAGCATGCAGAAGGCACTTTTGTTTCCTCCAATTGCTGTTTCCTTTACAAAGTGCCTTCTGTGTAAAGAGAATGGTGATTCCACATTACAACAGAAACAGTGCTTGACTTTTTTGGATTTTAGCCCAAAATCAGAATTGTATAAAGTGAAGTATGTGCTATACAGATGTGATATTGCACTAAAACACAGCTGGTCTAAGCAGGTACGCAATCTCTCCAAAACAAAACACAAGCTTCTTGTGCTTGGCTGCATCTCCCACTTTCCTACACATGTACTTAGAGCAGGTTTGAGAATAGCGGGATTCAGTTTGCTGATCCCCCCACTTTATCAGAAAACTCACAAAACACCCTCAAAAGCCAAACTCTAGTGCTCAGTTCCCTTTTCATCTTTGTCCAGAGCCTGCGAGGCACACTCTCACTGCCATCACCCATTTTTGCTTTGAAGGAATTTTCAAATAGACTCCACGCCGAGACCAAAAATTACTCTGGAAGCCTGCTGATGTATGAAGCTGGACTACAGAGGAGGCACCAGCAGGGTTTGTGGATTTTTTGTTTAACACATATTTTTTTTCTGAAGTTTCATTTTGCTAGTTATTTATAAAAAAAAAAAAAAAAAACAAAATAAAAGCATTCTAGTAATTCCAGTAAAGCATTTTTTCATGAATGTGGGATTCTGGGGGAACACACTGATCCCAGTGAGGCAGTGATCAGTCATGGAAGACATAGATGGAGCTGGGAGGAAAATGGCAGAATCTTAAAAAAAAAAAAAAAAATCAAAAAACCCCATATATTAAGTCATTATTTCTGATTTTAATTTTAATTAGTACAATTAGTACAACCAGTTGATGAACCACTAATTTTTTCCTTGCAAAATGCAACTTTGGGAGTGTGATGCATACATGCCATTGACGTCAGTAATGACTACAACCCTTCCCTCCTCTTTCCCTTAAGCTATTTGATTGCTAAAGCTGTATCAGAGCTGAAAGGTAACTGGTAAATGATCCAAACAGGATATCCAATATTTTGTTAGAAGAACAAAAGCTCTTAGTAACATATAGGAAATACAGAATATTGTTTCATCCACCAACGAATCACATCAATAGCAGGAGAAAAAATGAATACTTCAAGCTGGATCTGACACAGCTTTGTTCTTACTGTATTGTGAAAACAATTTTGCTGGGCTGAGCAAAAGCCAAGAAGCTTCCTCTTATTTCTCTTGCATATTTTTTCCCATTAGTATCCTTTTCTAAGCCCTCAGTACATGCAAAAAAATCCCTGCGTATAACAGAACTTCACATACTATGAGTTCCTTTAATTTACTCCTTGAAGATCCTGAGAGACAATACTGAAAAGACCTGACTACTTTTCCTCTTATAAAATAATTACTATTAAATGCTGCAAGGCCTTTGACAGAAAGAATGAGCTCATATCCTGCTCGTACATTGGCACACTTGGTCATTATTACAGACAAACTAGGTCGTTTATGACTCAATGACTGCACAGGTGATTTCCTTTCTTTCTTACGGCTAGGTACTGATGTCTAGACTTGAGAAGCATTTTGACATGAACACATAGTCTGGATGCAAGAAAATCACCTCGTAAGAGCACACCAAAAAATACATTTTTTTAAATCAAAATATTCACAACAAAATGTTGTCACAAATTCTCCTGACATGCTTGATAATAGCTAATTGTCCAGAAGTTAGTTCTACCATCTGAGACTGGGAAAAATTGGCTTCCAAATTCCTGCTGTATGATTTCAAGGAGGGAATATCAATCTCTGTAACTAAGGACATTTAGTAATACAATAGGCAAGAGTTTCCTGAAGGCAAGGACTTAAAGCTAGGTCTCCAATATAGCATATCACTGCCATATTTGCTCAGCTGCATTTATTTCTTTTTCATGAAAAAAAAAATCCTCATTTTCCTTCTGCATGAGGAGGAAAACACTTTTTTTTTTCCCTCCAAATCTCTTTATAAGGAGTATGTACCACACTTCTGGCATTCCACTATGTAAGTGATGATGAGACGCAATTACTAGGTCTTTGGAGTGGTCCTAGAAGTGTAACATCATCTGGAAAGACTGTTTTAGACTGTCTTGAAGAGTCTCATTAGCCAAATGGCATTTTAGCAAGAGAAAATGTGAAGAACAGCCATGTAGAGACAAAATCAATCACCTAAAATAACACTGATTTTTTCCTACACTTGTTTAAATTTGAAATTATAGTTCTGTAGATATAATTACTTGATAAATACAAGCCAGAAAAGTCAACAGTGCTTTCATTTTGCATCTCTTCCATCCATAGCCATTTATACCTAGTGCTTTTCGAAGACCTGGTAAGTGTGGGATAAGCCATCTATGAAGCAGATGTATTTAAGGGCACACACACTCCATCATCCCTGTTTCACCACAGTCCAGGTTGGGGGGAAGTCTGAGCTGAACACTTGCAGCACCTCCTCTTCCCTTCCCCTCTCCCCAAGTCTGTATGCCTAGGTTCCCTTTCCATCATCGAAAATGATGCCCAGATAAAGGAAGGTCATTCCAATCAACATGCAGAGGGGATGTGTACCTGGACAAACACAACAAATCCAAATTGCCCCGAGTAGCCCTTGCTGTAGACCAAGGACCACTCTATTGTTCAGAGAATACTTTTTTGATTTGCAATTCCAAGATGTCCAACAGAGTTTTGGGGTTACATCTCAAATTTTACAGAGTTTTGAAGACAAAGTAGGCTCTGGTTTAAGAGACTACCATTCTTAAGAATTTTTCTGTAGTTCCCTGAAATAAACTCTTCATCACTATCTAGTTTGAGTGAAATATATTTTTATAGATATTTGATAAACCAAATCTCGGAAGAAGAGATGCATTACCTTTTAAATACTACCTGATTAGGAACGGAATTTTGAATTAGACTGTGATCACTTCTATGCAACTGCAGACGCTATGCAAGAATTAATGTCAGTAGAGGGGTGACTCACTGATTCAACTTTAATAAGGCCAGAAGGAATCATGGTGGTCACCTACTCTGACCTTTTCTTTAAACCACAGAACTGCCTGGAATTACTGTATGAAGTGCCAGAAAAGTCTTGATTTTTCAGTTTCTGTGATAAAGAGCCCATTTCAATCTCTGGATTTTTTTTCTAATGGATAATTAATTCTTTCTGCTAAACTTTTGCCTTATGCCTACATTAAAGTTGTCTAGCTTCCTCTTCTAGCCCGTAGATCCTACCCTGTGTAGGGCTGAAAAGCTCATTACCACAGTCTGTGGACTTGCCTCATCACTATGAATCTGTGTGGTTCTGATGGCACTACTGACTGACCATGGTTACCACCACCTCATTGTCACCATCTCTGCTCTCCTTGCTCAGGCACTGTGGAGCTGTGCCCTTGCTGGTGAGGACACTATCCTGACAGCCTTGCTGTCACCCTGGCTCCTGCTTCACAGTCCCCAGAGAGCAGCCCACTGTTGCTGCTCCCTGACAGAGTCTGACCATGCTGAGGATAAGTCCCTTAAAAAAAAGATTTTGCTTCTCTGGCTGTGAAGGAAGCTGCAGCCCAAACTTTGAAGAGATAACCTGGATTGGGCTTTTTTCTGAGCAGAGCACAGGCGATGTGAGGAACATTAGGACCATACAAAGTCAAACAGCTGGAAAGCAAGCCAGTTATGAAATTCAATGAGATTAAGCTGCTCCTGAGGTTGCCAAAGTATACACATATATAGTCAATAAGCCTTTTCTTCTCTGCTAATAAGCACAGATTTGAACAACTCACTTTGAGTAAGAGTACTGGAGGATAAGAACGTGTTCTAGAAAAATATTATTAAGATTATGATAGCCTAATGGTTTCATAAGGAGAAGATGAAAAATGCTGGCTGAAATAAAGCATCTACACACACATAAAAGAAAAAAATTACTTGAGAAAGAAAGTTAAACACAAGGAGACAGTTTAGAGGCAGATAAAGCATTTTACCTTACATGACATATCGATGGCAGTTTTCTGTCATGGGATCTAATTAATGCTGCCCATGAATTGTCACTAGGATCAGCCACATCACGGTGCTGACTAATCTTATTTCTCATGACCACTCAAATTAAGTAATATCATTACTCACACAGTGGAAAAAGTTGACTTCCAAGAATGTGTATTTCCAATTCAATCACATAGCAAAACACTTTTTTGTCACTTTAGGCAGATTATGTTTTCTTAATCATGCATTATTCTCAGAAACATCTGTGCCTTGCAGATATTATGTGCCTTCCTTCCTTGCTAAAAAAAAAAAAGCCACTTGAAAATTTTTCTCCCCGTAACTATTATACTAATCTTAATAAATCATCACTTATGTAGCTAAAATCTTATTGTCTTGAATCTCTTTCTTTTAATCCAGTGCATAAGATGCATTCCATAAAATAGGAACAACATAATTACTGTAATTGAGCTACACGAGTTCCTTCCTGGTTGTCTCCCAGTATTTTTGAGGAGAATACTTGGATATTAGGGCTTGGTACAATGGGGTCTGTGTGTGCCATGTGACTCCTTCATGCTTCGTTAAGAGCCATACTCCAAATGCATGTTAGGTAGTACAACAAGACTAATTTAGGAGTGCTGTAATTATCTCCTCGTACGGATCAATAGGAGATTATTGTCCATAATTCCCAAAATGAGAGAAAGTGCACAGTCAGGCCATGCTGAAACATACAGTTTTTAAAGTAAAGTAGTCACAAGTGTCTCCTGAAAGTAAATCCTGCAGCAGAAATTTGATCTCTTATTAGTTTTACATGACTCTGTTTTCTCTACTGAAGGATACACCAGACCAAGCATTTCCAATAAAACAGTGAATAACCAAAAGTCTATATCTAAACACAAATAACTTCTGAATCATTACTGTTGCTACAGATACTGGTATTAGATTGTACTTTTCAGTTTTACATATTGGGAATAAGTAGCACACAACTTGTGATTCAATGTCCCAGAGAGCATCAGGGAGACCATCAAAAGACAAAGCCTTTCTTCTGAAAAAGTGCAGCCAGATGGCTGACATTAACCTGCTAGTTCGCATCAAGAGTGTGCTCTCAAAGTGAAAAGCCTGCTCAAAGTCACCTGCTTGGCTTGGTATGCAGAGTAGTGAAGTCTTAGAGTGCGCAAACTGGATGCCTTTTAGATTAAGTCCACCGTGAAGTAGCACTTCAGGAGTTCACCAAATGCTTCCAGCCACTAACAGGCGCTCTGCCCAAACAAAACCCTTTCAAAATACATTCCATAGGGGTGTGGAATCCCCTGTATCAGCTATTTTCCTCTACAGAGGCATTTCTGTTGGACCACATTGCATGCTAACGTAGACATAGCCTTCATTAGTGCATTCAAGATTTAAGGAAGGGAAGGATCAGGTTTTATGCAAATAATTTAAGAATCATTCAAGATTAAAAGAAAATTGGAAAAGACAGGAGTGTCTTTTTTGAAAAGAAAAAAAATCTTATTTATAGCACTTAACTGATAACTGCTAGATCACAGTCAGTAATGTTTCAAGGATACAATTATCATCTTCAAATTTTTACACAAATTCACCCTCTTCAATGTCTTTAGGTTCTGCAATCTGCTAGTGAAATCACCTGTGCTGCGTATGTGAATGCAGATTTAAATGTGTAGTTAGGAATGCTCTAATCTTAAATTCTGACTAAGTTCCTGAACTAGATCCACAAAAAGATTTTTATGAAAAATCTATAAACTGGATATCAGAGTGATCAAACACTCCTTTAAGCATGTCAGATACTTAGTTCATTATTCATCACAGAAAATTTTTGTTAAACATAGTTGACTATTCTTTTGTGAAAAACTAATCTGGAAAAAAAAATAAAAACAGACACTGGTGGGTATTTTGAACCCTTCATGCAAATTTTAAATTTTCAATTGACTTCCAAAGATGCATTATCTAAATAGGTACTATACAACCCAGACTTTGTTATCTGTCTCTTTGGTAGCAAATAAATGCACTAAAGAGTGATCTTTGGATCTATCACCCTACCCTACAGAAAAGGATTATTACCCTAAACTATGTACTGGGAACAGACCCCTTGCCCATGCAGACTATTGAAGTGCTCAGGGAAGTTGTTTGGGAGAATGGTAGCTAAGGGAGGCTAATGCAGTGGCCAGGACCACTCTCACAATTTAACAGTGCAGCTGGTCAAAATTGTGTATCTTCGATTGTTAAATTTACTTGTGTAAACTGAGCCATTCAATAATCATTAACTGACCAAGACCTACTGATTGGTAGATCCCAGAACAGCAGTGCTCCAGACATTTTCCAATAACAAAATAGACTTTAAGATGTTGCCATAAATGGCAATTCCTTTAGGACACATTTTTATAGTAAATTTATTTGCAGAAATTCAGATTAGTGAAGGATTTGATCTTCAGTGGAAAGTGGTTGACCCTGAAAAATGGTTGGAATTACAATCCCGAGTAGTTAGTTCCCAGAGCTTGCATTCTGCAATGTCCCCCCTAGAAATGTCAGAATATGTACATAAAGTTGAATGGTCTCAAATATACAATGGAATTCCCATGTCTTTAAGCAAACACTAACCTTCTGTTCCATAAGTAATGTGTTTGTAGGGATTGCTGCAAATGCCTTGTAGCTTGTCTTGATCTTGTACTGCTAAAAGGGTAAACCAGAAAGCAGGAAAAGAAGTAAAACAGGGTAGAAGAGGGAGAAAGAGAGAGAGGGAAGAGAGGAGAGAGGTAGGACAGAATGATTCCAATTGCAACAATACAATGCATAAGTGTTACCTAGGAAAGCTCTTTGTTAAAAAAAAAAAAATAGCTACTGTTTCTATTAAGATTTTAAAGGACTGTAACATACATCTTTTGCTTTTAGGAATGAAGCAGGACAAAGCAAATTCCCTGTACCAGTTTATAACTTCTAAAGGGATTTTTGACCACTTTCTCCTGTCTACTGCCCTTAAATGAATATCAGGAGAGGCTGTGAGGTATTTTTCAAGTTTGCCTGCTACTTCTGCTAGCACATGCACCTCAACAACTGCTGCTGTGTGGTGTGATTCCAGACCAGTAAGTCAGAGGGATTTATGTGACTGCCTTTAATGAGATTGATTAAGATCCTTAAATATTGAATTACTTGCATAAATGGATAGATGATTTAAGTTATGTCACTGCTTTTCATCTGAATAAGTAACTCCACCACCGAAACAAATATTTCAAAACAAATACAGGAACTTTCACACTCTAACCAAGCACTGAGAACTGACAATCTAAACCACACAAAAAAGCATGGATTTGGGTACAAAAATTCTAAGATCAGCCTTAAAAATTATTATTTTTAAAATAATTATAATTTAGCCTATATAAGCTTGCCCAGTTACTTTTAACTCCTTAGAAACCATACTTTCTACATTTTCTTTGCAGTTATGGAGGTTGAATTTGGTAATTGTTAAAAGATTGATGAGATTCTTCTAGCCTTTCATGAGTTCAAGAGCGAAGATTGTCAATCACGTAACAGCTGGAAATTTTTTTAAAAATAATGAAATAGGGATTCACCATGTATTTCCCTTTTCAGCAACATTCTAATAAAAATAATGAATTCATGCCATAAAAGAGTTTTAAGTTATTGATTTATTATTTCTGTGATAGTTATCCAGAAATAAAGTTACTTGTTAATCAGTTCAGGATTTTTAATGTACTGTTGTCTGCAACAGTGAATGCTGGTGCTTGTGAGATAAAAACTGAGCAGCATGCTGCACTTTGGGTCATTTCTTTGTTACATTTTCTTTTCTTTTTATCTAATGAAAGTCTCGACGGCAGCAGAGATGCCAAAATTTTAATTCAGATAAGAGAAACTTATATCATCCTCACACCACTCTTGAAATGCTGTAGGACACCAACTTTTAATTCTTACTATATAGAATATTATGTTTGCTTTCAACTTTGCTCATATTTATTTCTTAGTCAGAACTTGTAGACTGACAGACATTCAAGAAGTCAACAATCACAATAATCATATTGAATGAACAGTCTGACAAAGCAGTTGAACGCAAATGCTGGAACTGTATTTTTTTTTCTTTTTTTTTGGGGGGGGTGGGTAGTCATTTATATGAGATTTAGTGAATCTAACTCGGATGTCTACCCTTTAGGCAGTATGAGACAAAACTAGTGCCATTTATAGTTATTGGCATTTCTACAGGATAATTCATCTCATCTCAAAACAGAGCCCTAGAAAGGTAAAATAAAACCATCCTGTAAATACGCCATATTCTCTCCATGAACAATAACAGAATTGTCCAGGTTATGCTTGGATATCTAACTTTCAGATGTCAAAAGTCAAGTGAGTTGAATCCTGCCCTTTGAAAATTAAGCAGAAACACTCTGCTATAAATGTGCGTCATATACATATATTTATGTATATACAAAATCTATGTGCAGATAAGACATAAAATCCCATGCAGTGAAGTAAGATGGAAGACCAAAATTCCAAATAATAACACTGGCATATGGCCAAAATGTATCCTTGTTTGCTTATAATTGATATCCAAACAATAGTATTATATACTTGAACATATGAATAAATGCAAAGTCTCCACTAGCCCATGGGATTTTACATATGATGAGATGGGCATCCTTTGAAGTTAGCTGTACTGTTACATGAACTAAACAAGGACATACCAGACTTAAAATGTAAAGGTGTCTGTGCTGCTTTAATGTGCTTTATTACTTCCAGACACTACAGAACCTATGAGCAATGTGCTATTGTCATGGTGTCTGAGATGGATGGAAAGTCTTTAACTCAGTTTCTAGTCTATGTGAATATGTTTCTTGACACGTTGCATTACTTAAAATTATTCTTCAATGCCTAAATACATTAATAATCTGGTTCATAAGAATCTAGCAATATTTTTCAATGGCCATGGACATTTAAATGGCCTACACCATGGTCCAGTCAGAAGCATACCAATTCCAGCATCAATGCTCGGGCAAAAATCAACCTGGGGAGCTTAGGAGAAAATGTCTTACTCTTCTTGCTCAAATGGTCACCCACAGGGCATTGCAAAGTGTGACAGACACATACCTATAAAGACTTAAAGTCAGCAACTAACCATAGTAGTGTAGATTTCCTCATGAGTAATCTTTCCTGCTTTATGGTAGGTTTTGCAGCTGTGCTGAGCTCCATGTTGCTACAGTTAGTTTGTTCTTCAGCTGTTTTGGGGAGATCTACATGCATTCCTGTGCTATATTCAAACAGGAAAAATCAAAGAATATGTAGAAATGACACTCTTTGAAACCACTGCAAAGAGTTTTCAAAAAGCCAGAAGTTTTTACTCTAATCTGTTCCTGCAGAATTAGTGATTTTATCCGCCTCCACTCCATCCTACTGTTCATTTTGCTATATTAGGTCTAATAGGACATTATTAAAGTGAATAAAAGAGGATTTTTATTTCCTGCAGTCACCCACAGTTTACACTTCACACTGATCTGTGGATTTATGCTTATATTCACTTTGCAAAACAGTCATATTTTTAAATCATTGGCAAACATAAATATATAAAGCATGGGAAGCATATGCTTTTATATATACAAATGAAAACTGTTGAATAAGTTCATAGGTTATTCTTTGATTTGCCTAAATTAGTGCATGCATAGGCATAGACATGTAAAAGCTCACCATTAAACAATCCTTTTTGTATATTTCCTGTGATATCATGCTAATGAAACAGTTTGATGTGAATATCAAAAAGTACTAATGTCAAAATTCTGGTTTAATAAGTGTTAGTTTAATACCTGTCTTTATGTTGCTTCAACCACTGTTGAAACAACATTAGGGCTGCAAAATTACACATGCCAAAGTCAAGCACTTCTTGATGCTGTGGTTTTCACTTGACATTCATGTAGGAAACTCATGCATGCAAAAAAATGCACCAACAGTCATCACATGGAGCAACCTGCTTTTTTGTCCAGATCTAAAGTCGAGCTGATTCATACTAAAGAGACCTAAATACTGTTTAGGATGTTAATGTCTGTTCTTAGTCTTTTCCTTTTTTCTCTAGAAATATACTGAGATGTGAGGCTAAAGCATTGTCAGAGAGCCTGGTACCATTAACAAACATATCATCACAGCTAGGTATGGAAATAAATGAGAGCAGAGTGTTGAATGCACACTATTGTTAACTGTAAGTGAAGTCTCAGCATTGCATTTTAAAGCCACAAGAGGCCTTTCCTGCACTGAACACCCAGCTGCATTTGATTCAGAGCTCTCAGGTCTTCCCCACCCCCAGTGGACCCAGCTCTGTATCCAGGATTACAAATTGCACCAGTCCAACAGTCCAAGTCTGACAAACTGGTG
The DNA here is from genome assembly GCA_013400615.1 of Syrrhaptes paradoxus. Lineage (NCBI taxonomy): Eukaryota > Metazoa > Chordata > Aves > Pterocliformes > Pteroclidae > Syrrhaptes > Syrrhaptes paradoxus. Next base: position 241,162 of record VZTO01000038.1, read on the forward strand.
GACACTCTCCCAGTCTCAATAGGGTGGTGGGGCAGTTTCAAAGTGCCACGGTATTGCATGATAAAGCAGAATTAGCCGGAAAAGGGACAGTAGGGAAGACAGAAAGAGTGTAATAACCTCTGCAAATACGAACCCAGGCAATAGCTGTGTCACAAGCAGAGCATTTCCTTACTGCCAGAGACTCTCACAGTGCTTGTTGCACTCACTATCAGAAAACACAAGTGCTTTGCAATCTGCAGGCTCAGTCACGCCTTCCGATTTTGTCTCGGGGGCTTTTTTCTTAGAATTTCTACAATTTCATTTCTCTTTTTGTTTCATTAAGTAATACGGACAGGGTGTAGCAACACTGTACAGCTGTGCTTGGCACAATGGCTCCTCTTGGCTTCTTTGGTTTTTAAAAGAACGATTCATGTAATTTGCTACTTTGTGCTGATTTAAACCTCTCATTTTCAATTAACATTTTCCAAGCAGTTCAGGTCACCCCTGCCACAGCCAAGCTGTTGGGAACACATCTGACACAACTTGATCTGACAGACCAGGCTGTAATTTTGTGCTGTGAAGAAATAAATCAATAAACTACGACGGCCTTTCTGTGATGGGCAGAGCTCTGGTATCAGCAAGAGGAGGCACAAAGGAAGCACAGAGTACAAAGGTGAGATAAAAGGGGCTGGAAAGTCTTCTGCAGCTCTGATGCCACCAGCTCTGCCTTTATGTGTAGCAGTTTCTTTTGTTTTCATCTACCTGCTGCATGGTTTTTGGTCAGCTTTCCTTTCCTTTACCCACTCTTGAGCTTTAACGTTACATTCAAAGTGTGACTGGTTCCCAAGCCCTCCTGCAGCAACTGCCATCGTTGCTTATTCTCACTCTGCTGGGACTCACTCACCTTTGGGTGGATGACAAACAGCAGGAGAGTGACTGATGCACCAAGCGTGAGACTTTCCTATTTGCAGTGGCCCATGTTGTAGGAAGCTTGGCTTTTTTTTTTTTTCCTCACCCTCTGTCTAGCACAAGATGACAGAAGTAGGAAAGAAAGCAAAGAAGTCGGAGACTGTCCTCATCTTCACTTTCTGGCTCTTGGCCCCAAAGTCCCTTCTCAGACTGAGCTCAGCTATGCCTCTGGGCTGGTCCCAGAAACAGACAGAGTGGCTGGGGTGAGTGCAGCCTCCTGGGGAGCGGGGAGGACAGGCAGGACAGGGTGCTTGGGAACAAGTTGTCAGTGGAACAGCCAGTTCACATCAATCAGATTAAGCTGCTTCTAGTTGAGCCCTGCACCTAAGATTGCCATACTTCTATTATTTTCAGTGGGAATACATATGGATTTCAATTAGCATGGGGTGTGTAGAACACGACTTATGGTCTATTTTTGAAACAACAGTGTTCTAGGTGAGCTTCAAAAGTAAGTGCAGCAATGTATATCAGAGCCACTGGACACAAATCCATCTTCAGTAGTATCTACTCCCACTCATGAGTCAAGTATTTTATTTTTATGCTAAAGGATTCCTACAGCATCTTCCCCACACAGAACACTTTGCTAGCAGTCTTATATGACAGGATTTAGTATTCACTATTTTCACTATCAATACAAACCCAGTTCCTTCTTAAACATTTTTTCCACAGCTCATTTATTTTACCAGCATTTTGCAACACCGATGTGATTTTTCCTACAGGAACAAAGAACTATTAGAAAATAAGCATGCACCAAGAGTACCTTGGGTTTGATGTTTTCATGGTCAGGAAGCAGGGAAAAAGACTGTGGTGAAGTCAGCACTCTGGGTCTTGATGGCAGTGTGCCTGGTGAATTGTCTGAGACAGGGGATCTGCACTTTAACACCGGTGAGGTGGCAGACTGCTCAGGTCTTGGAGAGGAGGAATTAGACCTATAATTTGTGTGCACCAGTGAAGAATTAAGCTGCAGTGGACGGGAATTAATATTATCAGTTTGTAGAACCAGTGGAGTAGAACGAGGCCGTGAGAGAGACCACTGCTTTGAGACACTGGGAGGGGGAGGAGAGGAGGGACTCATCTCCTGAACAGACGTTTGGGATGAATCTGATTTAGATCTAGAAGCTGAATGCAAGAGACTTGGGGAAGGAGATGAGTATTTTTCTAGGGTGGGGGAGAATATGCCACTAAGACTGGCAGAAGAAAGCAAAGGATATGACCGGCAGGTGAAGATGGGTGAGTAAGTGTGTACTCTCTGAGACTGCTGAGGTGCCCGGGACCTGGAGGCAGCACACCACAGCCCCTCTGGGGAGGGAGAGGCAGGGTGCACAGGGGAAGAGGAAGCTGGGGCACATGGAGGAGTCAGCCTAGACTGAAGACCTGGAGAGGCAATTGATTTTCTGTGGGAGGAGGTGGGGGATGACAGAGGACTTTGGGAGCCTGGAGAAAGCGTTCTGACTGGAACGTGCTTTTTAGGAGAAGGGGATCTCAGCCGAGTAGTGGGACGAGGCTTTGGGGGTAAAGGTAGATGCCGAGCCCATCCTGAAAGACAATATTGCTCTCTGCTGGGAGAATCTGGCCTTATAGGAGGGCTCGAGACAGATTTCTTGGGGGTTGGGGGAGTTGTTTTGGACTTTTGATCTATTGCGAGTGTTGAGGAACCAAGGGAGCTAGGAGAAAATGTGGGACATGAAGCAGGAGAAAGTGGTCTCTTCTGAGAAGAGCCTGATCTCAAAATAGCGGTTAAGAGGGTCAGTCTGGTTGGCAGAGAGGATCTGACTCCTGACTTTGATAAATTTCCTCTAGATGACGTTTGTGTGCAAGGCTCATTTGTACTACATATAGTTGACGAGGAGCCATAAAGGGAGGGTGGAGACAAAGGTTTAGGGCTAGGAGATAATGAATGTGTTATTATATGTACAGGGACAGGAGATAAAGCATTAAATCTTTTGGAAGAACTGAGGGATAAAGACTGAGCTGAAGATCCTCGAATTTCAGTTGAACGTGAAGGATCAGGGAAAAGACTTGGGCTTTTTGCTGGAACAGAGGATGTGGTTAAGTCTCCCGTTTTGCAAACACAGCCAACGGTATAGGGACTTGGTGTTTGTAGGTTATCATACAGTCGAGGAGTGGAGTAACAACTGTTTGATGCAGAAGAGGATATTTTAGACATGGAGGGAGGTGAACTACGGGAAGCAGACTGAAAGTAGAGAGATGAATCTTGCTTAGAAAACCCAGTTGCTGACTGCCAGTTGTTACGGGAGTCTTCCAGCGAAGAGGCTTGATTCAGGTTAACCATGGCACCACACACTACGTTCTGATTAGCTGAAGAAATTAAGTGGGCAGCAGGTGGTTTAGAGGAAAGATGATCAGAGATGGAAAGAGTAGAAATTAACTGGAGAAAAAAGAAAAACAGAAATGTTAATACAGGTGGAACCTGTGGAACTGTTAAGTACCCCACATTTCAGTCCTGTGGTCATGCATATAGTATTTCCATTAGTACTGCTCTGTGAGTTAAAAGCACAGGGCTGTGTTAAACTCAGGGGTACAGCCTGATGGGTATGGCTTTCAGGGAGGTGACCGAGTGCAGACAAGTTATGTGTTACTTTATGTTTATGAGACCTCACTTTTGTTGACATAAACAAGGTTCAAGGCTACTGTATTTTTCATTTTAGGTAAAACCCAAGACAGTTGTGCCATCAGTGTCCAGAATAAAGTGATGCTATTCACATTGTATAAACACAATGGAAAGTGAGAAAATGGCAATACTGTGCCACCTCACTTTACCAGTTCAGTGGAAAGTAGCCTTTCTGTATACGAGATTCAAGTCAAGTATGCCTTTTCTAATTCAGTAAACAACACTTTCTGCAGCACTGTGATATCAGAACAAGAAATTTGCTCACAACTACTTAAATCAGACATCCAGTTTGTTTTCACTTGTCATTCACAGAGCAGTGCATTTGACAGTTTTCAGGCATATAAGAGTCCTTATCCCCTTCTCCACAATCTTACAATACACACTAATAAAACAGTAATGAGTTCTTTCATGCGTGGCTTTTTTCTTAGGTCTATTCTAATTAGGATTTGTCAAAACTAATTAGAGCATACAAGTATATTATCAAGCTTTTATACAGTTTTATGCTTCTAAAGAAAGAAGTTCTCTCAAAATCTTCCAAGTTATTATAAAGCTGAAATTAAGAACTAGGATATACACAATATGAATAAAACATATCAGTATGAAATAGTGAGCTAAGTCAATGTAAAACCAAAAGGTTACAAATTATCACCTAACTTTCTACTGATGAATTTGAAATCAGGGAAATTGACTCTAATGCTTACAAACTTCATATAAATACAAGAACACCTATTTATCTATCATCTGATATCCAGAAAAGATTATGCAATTCTATGAAAGAAAATTAAAACATCCAGTTTCTACATACACAACTTGCACATGATTTTAGCTCAGCTTATCAATTCTATTTTTTAATACAAACATCTTCCCCTTAAGAGAGAGGAATTATTGTTATTATTATTATCATCATCATTATTATACCATATAGTATTGATACATCATAAAAATAAGTATAAAACATAATTTTCAAGTGAGAGCATGTGCTGGAAGAAGCTGTGACAGAAGAGCAAGACTTAAAGCCTTTAAAAGGTTAAACTCTAGCTAAAGTGCTAAATATGGGCTAAATAAGCACAGCAGAACCTTATTAGACCTTATAACTAAAACCAAGTGAGCTCTTCCTGCTAAATGATACCAAAAAAACAGCAAGCCTTGTAAACAGAAGATACTTTCTATATTAGATATCTTCAGAAAAGCCAGGGCAATGCCTTGATTTATAAACACCAACCATCAGAATGCCTTTGCAACCACACTAATTTCCCCTTATTTTATATGTGTGTTAAGGTGTCCCATTTCAAAGTGGAAAGCCAATGGATGTATACAGCACAAATATTAGAATATAAAAAATAATTTCCATGATACCATTGTACCATATGTTCTATTGGATTAAGAAACTATGACTCTCTGAAAAAAATTATAATTAATAATTTAAAAATACTGGAAATTGATAATAATTTACCAATATTTAAGCATTATAAAAATTGTTATTAAATATGTCATGAAACAGAAAATTATTTAACAAGTTAAAAAAGCAACATGGTAATCCATCTGACAATCTGGAGCAGCCTGATGAATTTAATAGTGAGTTTTACAAGTTGATCAACTACCAAAACAAAACTGGGGAATTAAATCTCTATATTTCAAAATAGAATAGATAAATTGTTCTTACAAAGTCTACAAATTAAAAGAAAATTAGCAAGGAATATGAAACTCCATAATGAAAGAGCAGGATGTGCAATGACTTCTAATTAGTTAAATTTTAATAAGAAAGATTTATAAGCAGGTAGGAAAATGTTCATGGTAGCAGATGATAAATATGCTCCTGCAAGCACGATAAAGACATTTTGCCATAGTTGTCTTCTAGTTTGAACACCACTGAACATTTACTTGCTGAGCTAATTGAGCCATTATTCAAGTCTTCTGAAAAGATTTTGCTACTGTATTACAGTATTTACTACATCTCTAGGTTATTACCCTCTTATTTACAGGAACAGAGAATCATATCAAAGTTGGTTGGAAGTGAATTCTCAAGGTCATCTAGCCCAAGCCTCCTAGTCAAAGCAGGGCTCTCGCCAACACCAGTGGGTCAGGTCAGCTGTGGTTGTGTCTAACCCAGTCTCTAAAGCCCCTAATGGAGGTGGCTCCAGCCCCCGTGGGCAGCCTGTGTCAGTGCCATAGCACCTCCCAGTGAGGAAGCTCCTCCAGATGTCCAGCTGGGACCTCCCACGCTTCAATCTGCAGCCATTGCGATCTCACCTGACCCTGCAAAAGTTTGGCTCTGTCATCTCTGTAACCGCCCTTCAAACAGTTGTGGGCTGTTCCTACATACCTCTTTGACTGCCTCTTGGTGAGAGTCAACAAAGCCATCTCCCTCAGCCTCAGCTCATACGTGCCCTGTCCACCTTTATAGCTTTATGCGGAACCCCATTCCCTTCTTCACATCTTTGAGTTTCAGGGTGAGGGGCCACCAAACTGAGCATGGTTTTATAGGTGCAGCCTCACCAGTGCCAGTAGATGAGTTATAAGAACTTCCATCTTATTTCTTGGGATTTCTTTTGCCTTTCTGTTCTGTTCAGTTTCTCTACTGGTTTAAAATACTTCTGTAGTTGTACTGGATTAGCGCAGAGGAAGTAAGTGACAGAAGTAGATTTGCGTTCCCTTGGTCTGTAACTGAACTGCAAGCCTTCCTCTCTTCTCAGGAACGCCTCAGATGTACATTTCCCAAGAGCACATAAAGTTGAAACAGGTGGCAAGATCACCCTGGCATGAAGGGATCAAGGAACTTGAAAAAGATCTTGCTGCCTCATAGATGATGATCCCAGAAAAATCAAAGAGGTTATAATCTTAGTATTGAGCCTTGCCCAGGAGACTATCAGCATGTTTGAAATGGCTGAGCTGACCTGGACACAAGGGAAGTGGTCTTTCTGGGGAGATGACTTTGTTTCAGAAGGGCATACAAAATGTGGTGACTTACACAGCAAGGTCCTGACAGATGGACAGGTCAAACAGGAAAAGAGAAAGAGTGTGACAAATTGACAAATTTTGCCCAACAGGCAAAAATCTTATCTGAGAGAGGATGTGGCATGATGTAGACCTGGTCTTGGAGCCAGTTAGCCATTCTTTGATCTCAGTAGCATGTGATTATAGATAGGAAAAAATAAATCCCCTACTGCAGCCTGCAACCTGAAAGCCAGAGACAGAAGGAAGCACTGGAGACTGGAAAACTTGACAAAAATCTCTGGAGGCAGCACCGTAAATCAGCTTGCAAGCTGAGACCCAGTTAGTACAGATGCCATTCAGAACAGTCTGGTTTCTCCCAGCAAGGAAGGTGCATTCTTCCTGGTGACAGCAGGAGTTTGTAGGGACTCTGACTGATTTGTCTGGAAAAGCCAAACCAGATGACACACACTGGACAGAGAAATGCCAAACGACTCTGACTAGCTAGAAAAGCCTTCTGGCTATTGATCCCCCACAGTGAGTCAAGAAGTGCCTCCAAACTGAGCTAATGTCCTGGTATTCAGGGGATCAGACACGTCCCCCCTCCCCTCAAAGGCTGCACTCCTGAGGGCAGAGGTCAGTCTGCCCCTCCCTTGCATGACTAGACTCTCTTTAGCATTAAAAAAAAAGCACAATGTAGAAGCAGTAAACTATCACCAAAAAGCTCCAAATACGACCAGAATAACTGATGGTTTTTAACTGTTCATTTTTTTCAGACTTTGAATATTGCATAGCATTTTCCAATGTCAGTCAGGACCTGTACGCCTCAAAGAGCAATAGAAGCTTCCATTTTTTCAAACTTTTCTTTTTTTTTTTTTCTTTCCTTTAAGCAAAGTCAGAAATGAATTAAGCTGTAGGAGCTCTCTGGTTCAGTTAGAACGATCCTCTGTAAAACGTAAGTTCCCAGTGTCGGTTCTTGTTTTTCTCATCTCTGACAGGAAACCCACAGTCTAATTATGCTTTTCAATGGACATAATGTTGTATGTAATAACTCTTCAGTGGGACATGACACTGCCATTATAATCCTAGAACTGACAAGGCAGCCCCTATATGAAATCCTTTGTACCTAGGAAATGTACAAACAGATAAAGAATTCACCTACTTAATAATTAATTTTCCTTCATTTCTGAACTGATGATACTTCAGTAGATGGTAACTCAGAAAGAGAGATGCTCAAGGAAACACTGAAGAAAAATCAGAACATCAGTGAAAAGCAACTTAGTGAAAAACTTCTTCTTATGAAGAGATGTGATGGCTAGAGATATTTAGAAAAGGAAGACTGAGGAAGTACTTAGAGTCTTGAAAAACTGTGATATAAGAATAATTATGAGATGTGCATTACCCATACTGCATACTATCTCTCTTCACATTCAGGTGAATACCTAGTAAAATTGGGTTTAAATTCCTCGTTCTGTGCAAACTGTATTTTCTGCTACTTTACCAGGTAAATCTCTACTAACTTGTCAAGTCATCAAAAGCTTAGGAAAGCTACAGCATATGATATTTTCTGCACAATCATACCAAAAATCCATCCAAGTAAGCCTGGCAGAATCTGCATACTGAACGTTGCTGAAGTAAATTTGCATTTCTTTACAAGCTGCTTCCCCTAAATGTATTCCTCTATACCTTTACGCCATCCTCAGGTAAAATTCTCACTGACTTCACTGGGAGTTTCTTGGAAGAGATTAATATTGCATGATACTGTAAATCCCAAACCAGATTGGATTTCTTATTCACAATTTCCCCAGTCAAAAATTGACTCTGAAGTTGATGAAAAATTGAGAAGTACAAGTATATCAACACAGAGTAGGAAGTCCTATTCATTTTCAGAGACAAAGCAGGCATGCCCAACTATTTTTAAATGATTGATGAAGAATGACATATTCAACAGATGGAAACCCTGTTGAGGTCAAATTAAATGTCTGAATTTATTCCATGTGAGAAAGATGTTGCTATTTTACTATAAGGTAGAGTTTTCCACTGCATATACATCCTTGAAAACTGTCACTGCTTTTTCTAAGACGAGAGGTATTAACTTCTCATGCAGTAAATTAGATTGACACATTTTGAAAATGAAACATTTCAAAGACTCTTTTTTGAATTCTCCCATTGGCAATTTAAAAATTTAATAAATCAATAAATGTGCCCTATAAAGATCAACATAAAGAGAGCCTTTCAACCTCATTAGTTCTTCACACCTGTGCAGTGTCAGTGTCAACTAACAATCAGAATAATAGGATTTTTACAGATTCTTTCTCTAGCATAAAGGGCTGCAGCAGGTGCTGAGAAAAAAATAGGTCTGGGAAGTCTGATGCTAATAATTCAAATGATCTACAGACTCCATTGATTTCAACGACCTTAGCCAATTTAGACTAACTAGGAATACAGCACCTTCTGATTAGCTTGCTGTCATGATGAGCTGCTCTTAAAGGAAGGAACAATAGATCTGCATTACCTGCTCCATTTATACAACAGAGCCATATGGAGACACAGTAAGTCAGAGGGGTTGAAACAAACCCTTAGAGTCCAAACATTACAGAATGGCCAACAAAAGTGCTAATTAAAGAATAAATTGGCCAAGCTGCTTTACCAACTGATTGTCCTGAAAACTTTACAAAGCAAAGGTTAGCTCTAGAGTTTAAAGAGTAGGTTACCTTATGTTTTTGCAGATCAGCAGTGCTGTGGGAAAGCGCAGCACCTGGAATGTGTCCATCGCCAGGAGGTTTCCCTGCCCCACTGTCAGGGGAAACGTGGGATGTGGCCAGCAGCTGAGCACTGATGGGACCATAGCCATTGGGAGGCCGATGAGTGTTGTTTGAGGCAGCAACTACTTCATCTTCATCACCAGAGTCCGTAATCAGGATAAACTCAGCCTTAAAAAGGTCATTCTCCTGCATTTCTCCTTTGCTAGAGTTATGCCCCAAGGACTGGAAAGCCGTTCCGGTACTGTCTGTATGGACGGTGGACACACAGTCTTGTCTGGCCCCGCTCCTTAAGGCCAGCTCATCAGAGACTGTGTTAGACTGCAAAAGATACAAGGAAAAAGATCCAGATTAGCTGTATTTTATTTGTGTTCCCCAAAACGCAAAGTAATTTTGTCTTGCAGCTGTGGCTGGCACTATGCTACCACAAGCACAGAGGGCAAAAGAAGAATTTGGGCATGAGCCTCCAGCTGAAACCCGCTCCCCAGGGAGCCCCCCACTTCCAGCCCCTAGGCTGATGCTGTGGGGCTGCCTTCCCAGCAACTTGCAGAGCAACAAGGGACTCCAAAAGCAACAACGGCCAAAGCCCGGGGCTGGTGCGGGAACTGAAAAGGAGGGTGCAGTCAAGCCAAATGAGCTGTCAGACCACACTATGCAGACACGATGGGAAGGCATCCCAGCTGTGGGATCCACGGGAGCAGACAATGCTCCTCAGATGAGTCTGACAGACAAATCTGGAACAAAACCTATACATATTAATGAAGAAACAAAGGCCTTTAAGACACGGAATTCTCTGAAGAGAGCAGACAAAGAATCTGAGGTCAGAGAGCTTTACTGTATGTTCAAGCGTCCCAGCACAGAACACAATTGTTTTTTGTATTTTCTACAATTTCCACTTCCACTATGTAACTTCTCAAGCATGCTTCAGATGAGAGCAGGTGTAGTGCAAGCTGGGCATCCAACATCTACATCACTAAACCATTCAATATTGAAACTGATATGGTAGACAATATTTCTCTTGAAGGAAGAATCAGGTAAAAGTATAGATATATTTTGTACTGCAAGATAAAGCTTGTAGATGGAGCTCATAATTGAATCCTGCCTGAGGAATAAATTAGAAATTTTCACTTCACTTGCAGCTCCATAAGTCCCTAGAACTCAGTTCTTTAAAATGGTATTGGACTGTAAAGGAGATACCACTAGTGTGACTTCAGAAGTGTTATTTTCATTATCTGATGTTGGCTGGGTTTTTCTTATTTTGTCCAGGTTCTTGACATTTAAGAAAAGGTAGTAATTGATGCTATGAATGCCAGCAAAGATTTATAAGGAGACAGATGTGCAGAAGACCTGATGCTGCTTTTCCTGGGGCATTACTTATCAAAACCAATACTGAGTGGCTGGAAATGTAACTAATGAGTTAAACAGCCCGAGGAAAATATTCCAGGTCATGTCTCTTCAAACACATTCATTCCCAGCCCAGACCAACCTGTTTCTAAGTCAGATAGGCCACTGAAAATGCTGGAGCATGTTCAGGTCAGAGGACTGTGAACTCCTGTGAAAAGTTTATTAGATGGAAGAACATCAAGAACTGCAGCCCCAGCAATGTCCCAGGGAAGGAGCTGTTACACAAGAGCAGAATCTCCATTAGCATTAATATTAACCTCAGGGCTGCAGTTTCCTTTCAAGCAGCATGTAATAAAATAAGAGGCTGTTAAGTGTTGTGAAGCAGGAAAGAAATAACAAACACTGTGGGCTGGCCAAAGGAAGAACCAGGAATGGTGTGCTGTTGGCTTCACTGTCAGAGGAAATCGTGACAGCAAGCTTTCAAAAACAAAAAGCAAGCTTCTGCTTTGATGCATTACTACGCAGCTATGAAAGGGATTGGCACCTTTGCTGGAAGCCACAGCACTGGCATTTGTTGAAACCAGAATCCGGTGACCAACTCTTAGTCAATTCCCGTGTATAACAGTCCTCACACACCACCCTTACTCCCACGAAGATCAGGAAGGAATTACCCCTCGTCTGCCAAGAATATAGCCTTGCATGACTGACAGAGGTCAGTATAGAGATGGGAAAGGGTTTTCTTCCACTAAAAACTCTGCCAACGGCAAAACACATTCTCTTGTGCAATGATCCTGCATCTCTGGTAGGCTTGGTAATTAAAACCAAACACAAGCCAAGAAATAGTTTGAGGGGAAGAGCTTCAGTTCAGCAATGCTCAGGACAAAATTTTCTGTATCTTTTGAAAGACTGGAAAAATTGGCACAAACAAAAATCTACCTTATTTATTATTTCTTGATTGCTCAGATCCTTTGACTCCTCTGGAATTGTCACAAGGAACTTAGAGATATCTACAACCTCAAAATGAGTTGGAAGTCTTCCAATGTAGGGTATGAATGTGAAGGTCAATGGTTTGGTTCCAGATTCTTGAGAAGTGACCTACAAAACACAAAATTAGTTCAACTTTTTTTGTCCGAAAAAAAATCATGTTTGTCAGGGTTGAAACAACATTAATTTACTTCATCTACATAACTTACAAGTCTGTTAATAACTATACTGGTCATTGGGTTGTTTCATATTAAGGTCTTCTTTAACTGACAGTATACTGCCTTGATTACACCCATCATCATCTTATATATTCTAAAGGTGTGGCACAGCATACAGGAGAAAGTTTTTTCAATTCTTTGTTATTCTTTCCATTTTCCATACCAGAAACCAAAAATCATATTCAATTTATTTAAAGGCTACTTTTATCTTTGTTTAACTCCACTTCAGCAAAACAGTGTAATTATACCACTGTGTCTCGTCATAATACTCTGGCCCCTAGAGTATTTGCTTAACAACTAATAAAAAATTGGAAAAACCTTTGCTCCGCAAAAAGAAAGCAAAACATGTTTACATTTTCTAATGAAAATGCAGCTAATTCCGAACAACATCTGGGATGAACTCTGATTCAAGGAAAGGATTTTCTCACATTTTCTTTGAACCATTCAGCCACATATACAAACTAACTGTGTGCCTTTCTTCTCATTTCTCCTTCCCCAACTTGCATTCTCGCTAGGACTGCGTACATAGGGCTTCAATGCACTGAACAGAAGAAAGACTAAAAGAAGGCAATTTCACCTAAACATTCAATTTTGTCACAGTGCTCTCCCATCACTTCCATGTCCTTCAGAGGAGATACTGGACAGGAGAAAGCAGTCCACACAATGGTAAAACTATCAGTTGCTTTGCCAGAACCTAATATGATGACTTTTATACTACTTGTTGGTGTGGAAAATCCTTCTTTCTGATTCAAAGCTACCTAACTTACAGATTTTTCCTTGTTTCATCATCTAATTTAAAGCTTATGGCAGTTAATTGTGTTGTCAATGATGTCATAAAGCATGGCACTATTTATAATCCTCTAGTGTATTTTATTTTTCCTAGAGTTTAGAAAGTATAAACCAGCAAATGGAATTACTGCATTTCAGAAAGTTTTAAGCTGCCAGATACTGCATGAGGCAGGAATGCACTCCTCTTAGATTCACTCATAGTAATGAGTGGGAAAGAGGAGTGTCTAGCAGGTAAAACTGGTCATGCAATTTAGGCTGCATCACAGAAACCTAGACAATGAACAAATATCATAAGGCTAGTCAAAAAAAATGCAAATGTTTCTACTGGGGAAAACAAAAGAGAAACAAATCCTGCTTAAAAATATTTTTAAGTTCTTTTTTTATTTTACAGATTTCAAAAATAAGTAAAAATATTTTGAAATTGTAAAATTTAAATTTTAATTGGACAATGTGAAACAGAAGGAATCACACTATTTTTTTAAAGTAGAGAAAGGATTTTTGCACCTTTTTTCATATACTCATCTCATTCACTATATCTTTCTGGCTGATGTTTCTGTCCTTGAAGAACTGAAACAAATTAACAGGTTGAACTTTCAGCATTCAATTACAGCTATTAATAGCTCCTCTGACACCTAGAGGTAAATAATAGAGAAATAACCTTAAAACTCAAAAATACATAATCATACACATGAAACTTTCTTGCAGATTATCATCTTTTCTCCATAACCAGTAGTAACAGCAGAAGGAATTCAATGCCATACATTTCCTGCTGCTGTAATTCACTTGAATCAATACAGTTACAGTGGCAGAAAAATACCATACGCAATGTCCATTCAAGTTAATACTAATCCTGGTTTATATTATATAATCATCTTTATACACAATGAAATAATTATTTTTAATTGAATCCTTTCATGTTACTTGATTCTTTGAAGAATATAAATTTCAGACTTTAATATAAATAAACTTTGAATATCCATTGGGGGCTACAGGCTGCTGCATAACACATTGCCAAATAGCTTCAAAAGGAGAAACTTATTCTAGATGACTTCCATGACTTCCTATGTCATCAATTTACAAACAGGTTTGTTGCATAATTAATATCATCAATTTACAACTTCCCTGGGGATAGTGACTTAAATTATATTAATTATTGTTTTCATTACCACAGCTTCTACAGTCCTTACTTGTAGAGTACATTTTTATTGTCTTGGCTACGTTATGAAGACAAATGAACACTTCCATTTAATCTCTTACATGCTCTATATGCATTCAGCATACCGCCTATTTTGTAATTTAAATTGAGGTCCCATTGTCAGTGATTGCTTCCCAGGATTTCCTGCTGGAATACAGATTGCTGAAGTGAAATTGAATATGCTGGTTCACATTACCACTACTTCTACTGATTTGCTAACGTAAGTCATTTTGCTAACAAAATGACACACTGACAAAACCTCACTTTTGAAAAATCAAGTGCTTCCTTTTGAGGCTGTTTATTTATTTGTTTAAAGGACAGAAAAGGAAATATATGCATTAATAACAGCAAAACGACAAGCGAATGCATCATGACATAGAAACATGTTGACTGAAGCACTGTTTTGGTCAGAGCACAGACTCACATGCCCACAATTCCTACGTGATAAATATAGCTCCAACACGCAGAGCACAGCTAATGCCGCTCGCTCAGACAGGGAGAGGGGCCATCCAAAAGCACAGCCTGGGTTGTGCAACGTCTCCTTAAACTCCTTTTCTGTGTTCAGACTAAACTCAAACCACAAAGAGACATTGTCTCCTCCTCAAGACAGACAAAAAGGCTAGTCCACTACAGATTAAATTATCAGTTAATGACATGCAAGAATTTTCAGCGTATCTTCATACCTTGATTTATTACAGCTGGCACAGTAACCTAATATGGATTATCTGATTATTGTGTCATATGAGCTCTGGCTTATCTAAAACCTTTTACAAACAGCAGCAGATGATCAGCTGAACACCAACTTTATGTCTGTGAAACTTCAGGGGAAAAGCTAAATTTACTCCAAAAGTCCAGGATGAAATTACAGCCCAGCTGAAGTTTGTGCCAAAATTTCTGCTGACAGCTGTGGTCTAGGATCTTCCCCAAGCCATTTGCGTGGCTCTGTGATGTGCCCATTGTATCACCTTCAGCAAATCACTTTTGCTTCTTTCAGTACAGCAGCACACCCTAAAATGCACGTGCAGACAAATATCTTTTGAAAATTAATGTGTGTAAAGCATTAGAAAGAACAAGTGAATAATAGTATAAAGTCATAATCTATTATTCAAAAATGCAAGAGCTCTTTTGTCTGAAGTGTTTCTTTTCAACAATAATTTTAATTAGCTCTTCAGCCCGGCAGATTTTATACAACTGCAATTGCCCTCTCATACTGGTTTACACATATGCAGCTAAGTACAGTGAAAAGCAAGTAAAGAGGTGCTAACAGAAAACAGTAAATAGAAGAGAGGGTAAGTATAAGAGGTAGTGCATGAAAGTCTTTGATAAACTTGGGAGATTACTGGTCCAGCTGAATGCACAAGAAGTGATAAATTCAAAATACCAAGATTCAGTCCAATCTGCCCAAAGCCACCAGGATACCCTTGCATCAGCAATGAACAAGTCTAACCCCATCCAAGAAGGCCATAGCTGCTAGACAGGGACAAAGACTGCAGAATTATACAAAGAAAGAAAGAAAGAAAGAGGCCTCTAGCATAATTTTCTGACTACTCACCTAGAAGCCAAAGGCATAGCAGTGGATCCTTCTACTTCTGCACAAAGGGTTGCCCTCCCAGCTGTGGCACCAGCTGGGTAGCTATGAGTTAGCGCACGAGTGTACAAGAGACCTGCATGAATAACTGAATGCACCGCGTGAATAGTTATCTGCTGTTCATAGCAACAGCCTCATTCTATTAATGATAATAGCTTGGCTAATAAAAACTGTTCTGATAAGTATTGGTTGTGATGAGTGCCTCCTCCAACTTGACCCCCCATCAGGGAAAAGGAAATTAACAACATTATAACTCTGTGATTAGACTGCTAATAACTTGATTACATTAGCTAGAATTTTTTGCATCTCTATGTGTGTTTCTCTAGCTCGCATAAGTTGTACAAGGTATCTGGTCTTTCACCACACCCTTGAGGCTTGGTAGTGGTTTGGACACATCAGGTGAGAATAAGCATTTCCCACTTGTGCAACTTTTCTGCTCATTTTTGAAGAACTGCCTTCCTGCTTTGTTTACACACAACTGAAGAAGGACAGGTACAGCCTCACTTGAGCAGCTTTAAACCACTCCAGGTCAACAGTTAGGTGTGAAATCCCTCATGGACTGTGAGGAGGATGTGCTGGATGTTCGGGCTCTCAGTGCTTCATTGCAAACCTGCTTTTAGCAAGAGTGCTTTAGCAGTATTCCAGTGCATGCAACAGCACTGGCAGTCTCTCTGTAGAGAGGTATAACTCTATCCAACACACTTCAACACAGAGTGTGAACACCCCTATCATCCAAGTCTGACAGCAAGAAATGAACAACCATGGCCCTTTATACCATGGTCACCTGGTACTGTAGCACTTACTCTAAAAAAATTCTCCTCAAACGTGAAGGACCACAGGTTCAGGCTCAAATTCATTCTCACTTGCAGCACTTTCATCAAAGAAAACTGCCTCTTGCCAGGAAAGGATACAAGACAGTTTCAAACACCGGGAGGTCTCTCCCCACCCAGAGACTTCAGCTGCCTCCAGGTGACCTTAATGTGCCTATTTTCTCTGCCCCAGGTCAATAACTCCTGCCATTACCTGCTGCCCCCAGATACAAACACCCAGCTCCCCCTCCTCTCAGCAAAACACCAAAGAGCAGAGAAATGTTGTCACTCACGCACAGCTGGTAGTTACCATAAGCATATGCTCTCCACTGGCAGCTGTCTCCTCATTCATTTTGACTGTTTCTGATTCCCTAAAGGTTTCCTTTTCCTCTCATTTCCCTCTTCTATGACTTCTGTCTGTTCTCAGCTAAACAGTGTTAAAAGTACATTTAATTTTTTGATAGCTTTTTCAAGTTAGCTTTAAAAAAATATTTTCATTTTTGAAAGCTGTAAAAAGAAAGGGAGTTTGAGTGTTTAAAAATTTTGTCTGAGTTTGGTTTAAATTGGAAAGTAACTTTCATTTAAAAATAATTGATCTGATGGGGGGAAAGAAAAGGTTAATGTGATTTGCTCTTGATAGCATAGATTCTATCAAGTTGCCTCCTGTGTTGGACTCTTCCGTTATTATTATATAACTTTCAGTTTTATTTCTTTCAAATCTCTGAACCATGACTTTTTCAGTAGACACCTGCTTTTCCAAACTGCTACATCTTGTGTCTGGGCATTTGTCTTGCTAAGGAGATACAGTTTTTGAGCAAGGATCCAAAGGATATAAAGAAACACACAGAGCTGTATGGCACCCACATATCAATGACAGATAGTAGTATATCATTCTCGTTTTAGACTTGTCTCACTAATTGATCATTACATACTCTCAGATACTATTTTCAAGATCCAAAAAGCCCTCTGGTACCTGGATTTGTCAGTTTTTTGATCAATCAGGAAAAGAAGTGTTAAAAAAAAGAGATGTTTTCATAGATTTCATGAAGCGCAAATTAAAACCTCTGTATTTATCCACGCCTACATGACCTAACTGAGGACTTCTGATGTCATTTTTGTTCTGCTGCCATTCAAGCAGACAGCAGTGAAAGTCCTAGAATACCAGCTAGCCCAAATCCCTCAGCTCCTCTCCATGAGGAAGAGAACAGAGTTCTCACTGATGGCAAATTAGGAATACACAGAGCATTTTGGAAATATCAGATCCTAAATTTTCAGCTTTTTAATCAACCATAGGAAGAGGCAGTTGGTATTTTAATCATAAAGAAATTGATTATTTAATCCTGTATAATCAGGAATAGGCTTCCCATCAGAAGCCGCACCACCCTTTACAGTCATCTGCGCAAGGGTTTTAACAAATAATCAATACGAGCCCATCTACAAGCATTCTTACCTGTGCTCTGCTAATAAAACTCAGTGGGCTGGTAATTCTGATGTCTCTTTCCCCAGGCTGCTGTCCACAACATGTATAGCTCAGCTGGGAGGTCTAATAAAAAATGAACATAAAAAAGCAGTGAAGAAATGTGTGTGATAAAACTGAAGAAGAGGTCATATTTTCCCCTTCTCAGCAAGGATTTTCAGAGGTCCTTTTAACAAGCTATTTTCTGAGTAGGTCTGCGTGGGCCCAGAAGAATGCTGGCTACAAAGAGCAATTATTCCAGCACTCAGCTACTAACAAACAAAAAGGTAAAGCTGAAGGGCTGTTGGCTTCTTCTGCACATTCACAGGAGGGCAGGATGGTAAACTTAGGAACTTGGGTTTTTTCTCTGTGCTAAGCATTAAAAAGCAGCTGTCTTTAAACACTTAACTTGAGCTTTCCCAGATGTCAAGAATACTGCATGGTTAACAGTGCCAGGGTCATTTTCACACAATTTTATCTATTTGGAAGAATAGCTACACTTGTTCCACTTAAGTAAATTTATTTACATTTTTTCCAACAAAAGTATTTCTATGAAGAATTGTCATTTTACAAACTTGACTTTGTCTTNAAAGAATAGGAGTAGATTTTCCACAGCAGACTGTACATTTTGTACCAAGAATAAGCATAATTTATTTAGCCAACAAATCTGGGCAGCCTGCAAACTGAAATCTGTACTTTGCCTCAGGCTTCTTGTGCAGCCCTGAGCAAGTGCCTATACTAAAATATTCTGACAGTCAGCTTCTTCACCATACATTCCCAGATATCCTACATCCACATGACATTATTTGACTAGTTTTGGTGAAGGTAACATGCATAGTCAGCACATGACAGCCTTAACTTAGGACAACTCTCTCCTCTCTGGTTTTTGTGTCTAGGGTTGACATATGGCATCTATCAAAGCTCCCATTTGAGTCCAGCCAAGCAGCTCTTCATAACTAGAACAATCCCTTTCAGATGGCCATCTTTACCTAAGTCAAGATCTCGTTTTGCCCCACAAGTCCTATTCCTGCCGAAACAGAGATATATATGATGTTGCTTACTTTAAAAATCAGGTTTTTCCTTCTTCCCAGTCTTATGCTTTTGGTCTTATATTTCCGTGTCAACACATCTACTGACCAGTGATTCTTTCCTTCCTCATTTTATGTTGCCCTTACTAATCTCTTATCACCAAAGTGTCACTCGGTCACTCTTCTCTCCATTTCCAGTTTGCAATCTACCTTTAAGTCATGGCAAACAGTGTTACAACATCTGAAGTAGACTTCTAGAAAAGTGAGAAAACACAGTGTGTTGATGTTTAACTTCACGATCAAGTATGCTACTAAGTCAGGCTTCTAAAGAAGACTCTTGCCTCAATGCAAAACCCTGACAATGTTATAAAGAATACTTTAGACTTTCAGCTGAAAATATGTAAATAACACTATCTCTATAGATACTATGAACTAACTAAAAGGATCACAATATTATAAAAAGGCAGGTGGCTTAATTTTAGTGAAAAAAATCTTCATGTTGTCATTTACTTCCTACCAAGAATTTCTTCAGAAGTTCCCAGTGACAACGCAATGGAAAACACTTTTGCATGTAGTAACAATGAATGTAGATTCAGCACTTGATTCCTACATGTTTGTACTTTTGTTGCATCTTCCTCCTAAGTAATTGGAGGAAGGCATGGATGTAATAATTACAGCTTTAAAGAAGCAATTGGATTAGTTCATTGCCAGAACTACAATTTCAGAGATTTTATAAACATTTTTATCACCTTAAAATATTTCAAAGTCCACATTTCCCATAATACCCCAAAATAAACTCCATACAATCAAGGCTGACCCTGACAGTAATTCCAGTATATTCCATATAGATCCTTAAACTACCTTCATCACTAGGGAGAACTGGTTACCCTCAAGCTGTTTTGTATTATCTAAAGACACATGCTTTCTGCTTCAAATTGTAAGTTTCATCTTCCAAAATTACGTAGCTTCCCAAAGGGCGCCTTGCTCCTTTTGCCTCAGTGGCCAGTGACTCTGCAGTCCCCTAAGAGTAGAGCTGCCAGATTCAGACAAAATGTTGCACGCGTGCTGCAGTGTTCTAAAACGTCTGGACTGAGGAAGGCCCTGCAAGACTTTAGAAGAAATTATTATTTTTTATCACTTTAGACCATTCTTTGCTGATAGTTACTTGTAAAAAGCTAAATTTTGAAAACTGATTGAAAATGAATGTGGTTTCTGAACTTGGTCTTAGCTTTGAAAAGGGAAGAAATACGTCTTGGATGTCAATTAACCATTATTTTTGTCATTACTAGTAATAGAGCAGTGTCATTTACCAACATGCTCGCAGTTACAACAATGTACTTTATTTCAAAAAGAGGCTCAACTTTGAGTTAGAGTCAACTTCAAAACTGTAAAATAATATTATATATACATAATTTGCTACCAACAGATATTGCTTTCTATTTTTCATCCATCTCCTGAAAAACATGTTTCATGTGGAAATGAAGTTTACAATTCAAATTATATAAATTAGAAGGTTAATATAAAAGTTAAAAAACTTAAAATGTTTCAGTTATCAGTTTGATGCTTTGAGATATTAGTCAAAGTTTTAATTTCCAAGAGCAGGGATCATTAAACCAGACATCAAATACATATCCTTCATTTAAATTCAACAGGAAAGACCCTATAACTCATGTATTACTTCTTCACCCAATGTTTTGACAAGTTAGAACATTTACAGATAATGAACAGATTTTGACTTGATAAAACTCCTTCTTATGTTTCAGCAAATAACTCTTGCTAGGATTCTTTATCCCAGAGATTTTGTAAATTCTGTGAACGATATTAAGAAATCACAAGCATTTTTAATAAGGCTCTCACATCTGCATACACAAGGCATCATACAGTCTGAAAGCTTCATAATCAATGTCTTCTGAACAGCTTCCTTCACAGGTTTACATAGCACAGAAACACATCAGTCTCAAACTAAAAAAGAAGTAAAAATCTGAAAAATCCTAATACTGTAAGTCATGCATTAAGAACATCCTAACAGCAACATATTGGCAATCCAATATAACTGCAGCTATGCACACTTCGTACTAAAGCTTCAGGTTATTTTAAAATTGTCTTCACTCAGTTTTTAAGAAAAGGACATTGCTGGACTATTTCTGTCAATTTCTGCCTTTTTCATGGTGTTAGATTTTATGCTCCTGCTGACTACAGCTGTTTCCTCAGGAAAACATGATTAGGAGCTCAGTCTTCCCAACATTATCCAGCTGAGGTTTTGATTACAGCAAAGACTACAGGTCAGTGGGAGAGCTCAGGCACTCAAGAAAAGCACAAGGCAGACATGCCTGCAGGATCAGGCACTTCTCTGAATTCTTCTCTGAATTCTAAAGGAAATGTAAGAAATGACATGCATTTTACCAAAAAAAGCAGTTACCTCGTGCGGTACATGTCTTACACCTCCAGTCTCTGATTTTGCATCTGCCCTGCCTAGTAGGTGTTTGTTAACCAGACAGAAATTGGCACAGAGAAAAGAGTTTGAAAGTTATGGAAATGAAACAAGTTATTTTTGGAAGTGACTCAAAAGCCCTCTTGTACCAAGTACTTATTTTTCTTCTGCTTCCCAGAAAAGATCCTTGTAGGAAATTACCGAATACACTAGTAGCTGGTAAAAACTCATTCATTTAAAAGTTTGCCTTTAATTTCAGTAGGAGAAGTCAAATGCTGTGCTTGTTGCATGTAGTATGGCCTCTGCTGACTCTATATTGCCATTATACATAGGAAATTTAATCTCCTTCGCCGTACTGAAGTGGACTAGGAATTTTTCATTTAAATATTTTCTTCCATGTAGAAAAAAAAAATCAGTTTGCTTGAACAAAATCTTTTAACAGAACATATATGCTTTTACTCACTTTCCATCTGGAAGGTTCCTTGATGGACTGACTAGTGGAAACACCAGGATGGAGAGACAGAACTGCTTGTGAATATGCCTCTCTTTGAAGGACAAGATGGAAACTTACCCTAAGTTTCTTGCAGCGTTGATGAATGCCCCAACTATCAGGCTATTTTCAGATGTCTCTGTCTCAGGTGTGTTTTTCAGTATAAGCTTTGAAAGATGTCTTCCTCCATTAGCATCAGAAAACAAACTGCCAAAGGTTGAAACTTCCCTTCAGACAAAGTTTTTTCCTAGCCAAAAATGTCAAACCCAATCATTGAACATTATAATTGTGATATGACCTCCCAGAGTCAGGGAAGCAATCAGCACAAAAATCCTCAAGTTAGGGCCTTGGGTGAAGGATTTGAGGAGCAAACAATGAGCTTTAGGCAACTTGAGAGGACACCTTTTGTTCTGCAGTATTTGGTGGCACCTGCCTTTTGCCAGGGAGCAGCTGAGCCCCACTGCAGTGCCTAAAGTTCACAAAGAAGCCAGAAGGCTGCAGATGAAGGGCCTGGACTGAGGGCTTGTCATCAGCCTTCCAAAACAACGTGTTTGGGGAACGCACACAGTCACAGATAGATGTGAAGCAAATGCCAGGTATTTTTGTTTGGCTTCTTACTAATGATTAATAAACACAACATTAATAAACGCT
The DNA here is from genome assembly GCA_013400615.1 of Syrrhaptes paradoxus. NCBI lineage: Eukaryota > Metazoa > Chordata > Aves > Pterocliformes > Pteroclidae > Syrrhaptes > Syrrhaptes paradoxus. The sequence goes on from VZTO01000038.1 coordinate 263,418, forward strand.
GGCCCATAGCTGTTCAGGCAGAATTCAACAGCAGAAAGGCTTATGCAGAGGATTTCTGCAAGAAAAAACAAAATCAGGTCTGCTTCAGAGCTCCTTGTCTGCTACACAGGGCACACACTGTTTCTTATTCATTACACTTTCCCTCTGGTTTACTAGAACCTCAAACATTCATTAGAGCATTCAGGATGAAGGAGCTTTTGGCATGCTTTCTGTGGAAAGTGTAGAAAGTGGGCGTGCGTGCGTGTGTGTGTGTGTGTGAATGTTATGTGGGTGGAAGTGAATTTGGGATTTGCTTTTGCAAACAGCTATGTCAGCAGACAATGTCTTGTCCTGTTAAAACAAATTAAGCCTTTCTCACCTGAAACTAGAGCTTTTAATGGTTACCTTGAAAAACTTAGATTTTGGGACAATTTTTATGAAGTTTTTTAAGATCACATAAAAGCGAAAATAAAATGTGCCGTGATACGCTTGCACCTGCCTACTTAAAAATATTCTTCATTCTATGAAGACTAATTAAGGGCACGCTCCCACAAGAATTATGTTGTCTCACATCAAAAGATCAAATTCTAAATTATGAACTTGTTTCAGCCCTTATAATTACCTAAGTGGCACACTTCAAAAGTTGCTCTTCTTATCCAAACTCAACTTATCTCCCTTGGAGCACGTGCACATGATTATGAGTCTATTTTAAAAGTTTATTATCTGTCAGCTGAGGTACAGAGAGTGAACCAACCTTCTATGGGCTCTTGGACACCTGCAGCTGCAAAATAAAAATAAAGACTGTAAAGAAAATGGGTTTATTTAAATAGCGTGCCGTTACTTCTTCTCTGGGCAGCACGAGGTGTCTCCACTAAGAAGGAGTAACACATCTGAATGTGTTAATCAAGCACTTGCGGTCACGTCACCTCTCATCTCTGGTAAAACAAGCCTGAAACATCATGAAAAACTCTTTTGCAAGATTTCTTAGTCAGCAACATTGAATTCTCCATCACCTCTAATACATTTACTTTTTTTTTTTTGTGGTGTTTGTCACCACTTCAAACCAGATATACAATTAGAGAGTATAGTTTGGGTAAGAAGTCTTATACGCTGTATTCCTCTAGCAGCGGATTGGCAAGATAAGCCCTCTGGTAAGGCTTCATGTTTCTCCTCTGCTCAGATTGATCTCACACTTTTGCAACAACCGCACAAT
>VZTO01000038.1:264614-327211 GCA_013400615.1 Syrrhaptes paradoxus
TTTAATGATTCTTAGTCAGAAACAATGTATTCTCCATCTTCTCCAATAAATTTTCTTTTTTTTTTTTTTTGTGGTGTTTGTCACCACTTCAAACCAGATATACAATTAGAGAGTATAGTCTGGGTAAGAAGTCTTATACGCTGTATTCCTCTAGCAGCGGATTGGCAAGATAAGCCCTCTGGTAAGGCTTCATGTTTCTCCTCTGCTCAGATTGATCTCACACTTTTGCAACAACTGCACAATGCCTGCTAACCAAGTTATGAAACACACACCCTCTGGGAGCCTAGTGTGTGCTGGTTTGATGGACAGACATTATTTTTTTCATTATAAAATAACAATATGATTATTAAAAAATGAAATCTACAATAAAATAAAGGCACAGCCTTTCTGAAGAGTATGAAAAGAACATAGCTTACTCATGTGGCAGCAAAAGAAGATGCACAAAAAAGCCACCAAATGTTAGTTTATGGTTAGTTCTTGCCATCAAATGTAAAAGATTTTCAAGTACTAAATAAATTCTGTTCAGAATGAAGAATACTTTAAGAACAATTGAGAGGTTCTTAAAATTTTCTGAAGAAAAATGAATCATTCAAGTAAAAAAAAATAAGAAGAACATTTAGAAACAAAAAATGTTAAAATACTAATCTAGCATGATGTAGTACAGGTGGATTAATTTAAAAATACATCAAAATTCTACAAAAACATCCATGTAAATAATTAATATTTAGGGTAATGCAGAACTAAGGACCAGCTGATCATCAGGACATGGTTTAGGTCCCCCACTCTGGCCCAGTGAATATAAAATTATTTAAACAACACAAAAGACTTTCATTAGCAGAAATTAACTCCCATACTCTGTGCCTAATGACAAGGAACTGTAAGTCTCCTGCAAATGAAGAGATCTGAGTTCAATTCACAGTGCTTGTCCCTTTGTTACTTTTCTCCAGGTGTCACCTACCAGCCACAGCCTGAGACAGGACACTGGACAAGACAGGATTCTGGTTCATGCAGTGTGGTGGTTTTTATAGTCTCATTCTCGTAAGAAACTGATATCTAGTTTAGAGGCCTAAATTTGGAAAGAGTCACAGCTGAGAATGCTGAACAAGGCGACCAGCTTCCCTGTGGCCCAGCATTAGATGCTTACAAGGCCAGAGTTTCGGCTCTCTTCTGCAGCTGGCTTCTCCTGATGGCTCCCCGAGGCAGCTCCCTATCAAGACTGTGGGGTGATAAATTTCTTGGGTGACTTCTACAGACAGACACAAGTGACCCCTGCTTAAGGTCCTGAGCTCAGGAGGTCTGAGCCAGTCTGGGTCAACAGCCATGCAGAGCTCAAGCTAATTGTGTAACTCAGCTCTGTGCTGACCAAAGGACTCATCCTCCACACTAAAGTCGCTCCCATCGAGATGGTGCAAGCATGGTGGTAAGCACTTGCATCCTTTCCTTTAAACATGGACCTACAAGGCACAGAGGGATCATACATGCAGCACTGCCCAGGGATTGCAAGAGACCCCAAAGTACCGGCAGGTGAATCCTGCAAAGGTAACGCTGCCCCAAGAACCATTGCAGATCCACTCTGAGTGAGGCACAAGTCCCAGCGAGCACCACTCAGTTCTCACAGGAAAACTTTTCAAATTTCTTGTGCTCCCAGATCATTCATGCTCTAGAGAAAACCCCACGCCTACTTTATCCTTCCATAGCAGCCATATGGGGAAAATACAATAAAAATCTATGGTCTAAAGAATTCCAGTGAGATCTCCAGTGGCAAGTCATCATGGCCTTGTGCAAATTAAACCCTCAAGCTTAAATTCCAGCCATTCAGAGTCTGTGCCAATTAAACTGTCCCCAAATTCCTGTGCTTTGGAGGGCCATGCAGTTTGTAGTGTGTTTTTTCCAGAATGTCCCTGTTAAATCAGCTTACTATTTTGCAGACATTTATGTTCAGAAGTTACCATCCTCTAAGTAAATTTAAATTGCAATCACATGATTAGCACATTTTAAAGATACATCAGTCATTACATAAGTAATGCCACAATTCCACTTCCAACAGAAAATCTATGTTTTCCAGGCATTTAATTTGCATGGAAACATCCAAATGGGTTTGTTCTCTTTGAAAGAGGAAAAAGCCTTGAATGACACTGAATCTGTGCACATCTTTGTGCTGGCAATGAAATCAATTGTATGACAGTCTCCCATAAGAAAATATTACCTACAAGGCATTTCATATCCAAACCAATAAATGTTATCTCTAACATAAAAAAAAAAATCAGTTTATTGCCTTTTGAAGGAGATGTTAAGGGCAATGCTAACAAGTGAACTGAAGCAATATGCAATAATCATTCTCCTGTCAAGGAATATGTCATGAAGAATTCGATGTGATATGTATGTTAATACATGTCAAATTTACTATAACATCAAATCAGAGTCCTAGGTCAATGTTTTGAGTAGTTGATGATTAAAGTGACACTGGTAATAGCAGTATCACTTATCAAGATGTTTTAAAATCAGCTTGCTTCTGTCACTGTCAACGGCTGAAATGTATAGTGATAATGCACCACATATGCTACCCACCTCGCTTTGCCAACATCAACCTAACTTATGTCAAATCTTTCTAGAAAACACTAATCAATATGCTCTGCTACAGAAAGTTGAGACAGTGAGCCTATCTAACTTAAGAAGCTGATGAATAAAGGATAAAACTTCAAGTACTACAAGCAAACTAAGATTCCTCCAAATGTAGATCTTATAAAAGACTGACAACGATTGCAGTTGGACATTCAAATTATTTTTATATTAGGAAAATACCTCAGCTTCGTAGTATCACATATAGCACCTATTAGTGGCAGTATAGCAGAAATACTTGATTATATGAACAAGATCTTGAAATTATTTTACGGATTTGGTCTCAGTGAAGTTTTTATATGAGTTAAAGAACTCCAACAGAAGCATGCAAGGGACATTACATTTTTCATTGTCAATAAAGGAGACAAAAAAAAGCCTTTTGTATCATCATTCTAGTTTAACTATTGTTTCTTGGCTGTGACAGCCTTCATAAAATAAAAACAGAAGTATCCTTTAAAAAAGTCAATGTGAATAACAGTCAATTTTCTGTGCCCAAGTATCACCTTTAGGAAAGACTCATCTCTAAATCTATAACAACTTGGAAGTAGTCTTTGGTATCTCATCTCTACTTAAATCAGCTCCACTGAACATTGCCTACAGTGGTGGTATTGGCTGCTCATGTCACGGTCACTTAACCAGCACATTCATGTGTCACTCAGACAGAAGGATGCCAACATAGGGATGTATCTCCTGAAATCAGTGAATGTGTCCTGAGGCAGGGAGAGGTGGGATGAGAATGCTGGGACCAGAGGTGCTTCTGAGATTTTCACTACTGATGTCAATAAAGAAAGAACAAGTCCTCAAATATTGTCCAAACTACTTTAATGAAAATGTTTATGTAAGGTCAAATGGAGATACATTGTTCTTGTTTTCTCTAATGAGAAAAGAAAGCAAACATTGGACTTGGGCTGTGTTCTGTCAGATTATTTCTCTCCACATACACAGTAATATTCCTTTAGCTAAGAAATTATTGTAGTGGGATCTTCTAATAGAAACCTAGTCAAATCCTGGGCAAGGTACTCCCAAATCATGACACAGAAGACTACACTATAAACAAGGCTCAACATTATTACAGTGCAACATTTGGAACTAGATGTACAATATACGTTATAGTTTACTCTTTACACAAGACTCAAGAACAACTTTTTTTTTGGCATAAATATCAATTTCCTTAAGTAAGACACATGACAGGTGCTAAAAAATTTGAAGAATCACTCATAAAGATGTTAACAATATTATTACCTCGAGAAATTCCAGTAAAATCTTGCAAGAAATTATGCAGAGTTCCTGCATAATTTTACTGCTTAAATTCATACTCAATGGAGTATATACACTATGGAGTTAAGCAAAATTCAAGCAATGAGAGTGGGACACTTCCACATATTTCTGTCCCTCAGTTTCATGAAACAGGAGTAGAAAAGTGCTCTGCAGTCCAAGTGAAATAGTCATTGATTCTTTGAAGGAAGATGGACTGACTGTTCTGATCTGTGAATACATACTAGTTAAACACTTTGAATCGCCTTCTGACAAACTACTACTGGGAGAAAAACATTTATTAACTATATGTACTTCATCCTATTAGTATAAAGATCTTTTCTCCATATTTCTTAGTTCTATTTTCCTAAAACAGAACAGAGTTTCCAAGGAGAAATCAAATAGTTCCTTTTATCACACAGACAATTTTTTTTCAGAACATGTGATTTCCCTCTCTCAGGACATGTCATGTCCCTTCACATTTTTTCTTTCCTGACTACTAACTATTAAATCATAGAGACCATCCTGAATTCACAAATATAGCAAAGAGAGTAACCTTCCAGGACTATTCTCTTTGATAAAATGACAAAGGAATATACAAAATGTGTGAGTCAGTCCCACTGCAGCAGTGATATCTAAACGGCAATGATCCCTACCAGGAAGGTGTTACGGTTATTACAACTTGTAAACTTCAGTACTTAATTTCACATAATTAACAGTACAAATTGAATGTTTTCCTACTTGTTTTATCCTTTATTGTTCACAAGCAGAGCCTTGTTAGCTTGCTAAATATACCAGAAAGAATATTCAGGACATGGCAGAATATTTAACTAGGTTGTGTGAAAGAATGGTTTCAGAAAGCACAAGAGAAAGACGAAAACGTGTAAGACAGTAAATGCCACTGACATGCTTTACATGCTGAAAGTCCTCTTTCAGACTGAAACCCCCTGTGCTATCAATCAAAAAGAGTGTCTCTTAAGATAGACTAACACTTTTCACAGGAATAGGAGTGTCACTGGCTATTTCTTGGGACTTTGCCTAGATTTCAGTTTACATTTTCTCTGTATTTTCACCCACCTTGAACTTCCCATCTAAAATTTTGGTGTGTCAGCTGATACCTTTGTTCCACACCAAAGATAACTCTGGGCAATGAATGAAATCATCTGACAGGCAATAAAATAGCATTGCAATAATCTGAAAAGCCCAAGTTTCTGCAGAGTTAAATTGCAGTTTCCTGTACAGACAGTTAAGGAAACTTAGATATTTGCCACATCTACATTTGAGCTTATTCAAGGCTCCATTATGGTCAAAGAAGAAAGAATAGGCATGATTCATTTCACCATAACATAGGCATTTAAACTACATCAGAGAACAATGCCTGAGAAGTCCCTGTTTCCATCCACTGACTACAACAGGAATCTGGACAACTTGTTCAGACGTAAATGCAGTTGTCCAAACTCCAGAGAGATGAGTCACAACCTATTGACTAGTCATGTTAACTAAAATAAGAATTTATAAATTTCCAATTTTAGGGAATGAAGATTGGGCAATTAAAGCAGGATCAGACTCTAAATTAGTAGGAGAAAAAGCATTGTAACTTGTGGCCTACCAACTCTCATCTCTTTGATTATTCCTGAAGACTAGCAAGTAGAATACTTAAATGTCTTGTAGGTTTCAAACACCTAGAGCTTGACTTCCACATCCAAAGTTCATAGGTCTTAAATAAACTTCAAATGGTACTCTGATAGTTTATGTACAATTTCTGTATTGAAATCTCATGCTGGCAACCTTAAGTCTCTATGGGAAGGAACGCTGAAATGCCAGAACAACCAAGAAAGGGGCATGAATGTATTTTCTGTTTGTTTTGAAGAAAGCAGAGTACAAGAATGCCAGAAAGCACTACTAGAAACTAAAGGTCATTTGCTGCTAGCTACAGAAACTGCAAAACCAGGGTAAGTCAAATGATAGAGTTTCTTGAATGCTTACTTATTGGCTCAGTCTAGGATGGTTTATGCTCTTGGATCAATTCTCCTTTCCTATCTTTTCACTGGAAAATAGTTACAATCAAAACATCATTTCCAGTTACCTAGTGGATTTGGCATCAGGATCAGGAAAGCCTTGACATCAAAAGGGCAACATCATTCACAAGGCACTAAGTTTGTGCCAACGGGTGGTATGGCAGTGACAGATTCCTCAGCCATCAGGGAGATCAAATTTTTGGAATGGATTTGGGATGGCAAGCTCTCATCTAAAGGCATGCCACCAAGGTGTTTGCAACCTGAGGCTCACTATCTCCTGCGTGCAGAGACCAACTCTCCTCTCCCTCCCACCCTGCTGGGATCATCCCATATTCTCGAACCCACTGCACAACATGTGCTTGTGAAGATAGCATTTATCTGCCACCTTCCTCTAGTTAAAGGAGCAAAGTGTTTTTTTTCACCTTGCTTTGCTTTTTTCTTGCTCTATTTTCCTCTCTTTTGCTAGCTGCCAAACATAAACAAGATAGCATTAATCAAAAAAGTTCTGAGCAACCTTTTAAGAGACACTGTGCTAGGAACCCTCTTTACAGTCCAAGTGAAACACATCATCCCAGGAATGGGCTCTCCTGAGACTATAGACAATTTCATCAAAAAACCACATGGGCACACCATGATGTCAGACATTAAGAAAAAAAATAATCTAGTTTTGGCAGTATTTAATTGGATTAAATTTCCTTGTAATTTCTTTCTCTACCTTAGCTAGTACCCAAAGGGTCTAGCTACCACCTGCCCAAAGGGTGTCTGAGGAAGGACAGCAAGTAAAATACGCTTTGCCAACCTATTACCTGGTGAATGATTTCCTTAAGCACAATTGTTTCCCAGAATTATGCATGTTCCTTCTTTCCTAGTGAATGACCTCACTAAGAGTGATATTCATCTGACCAAAAGCAAAGGTGTCGAGAACAAAAATCTACATCTGAGTTCTGCTTTCTTTATATACAGTAGAGAGAAATTGGCATTTCTGAAATGCCGTTCATGCTACTCAAAGCTAAATGTCTAATATGGATCAGATTAATCATGCTCTACAACTCCTGAGTTTGTTTTTTTTTGATTGACTGTAAAAGAAACTCAGATGAGTTCCTCAATCAGATGCACATTATTGATACCTAAAAGAGAGAAAATTAATCCTATCCAAGCAATATTAGTTGGATCATTCATGCAAAAGACTCCCTGTAAACATGAAGCAGTGGTACCAAGGGCAAGGCTATGCCTACAGCAATATCGTGTAGAAAAGCAGGTATGTATAAGGTTCACTATAACGCCATGGATTCCTGATATAAGACCAAAATTGGCATGGGACACCATGTGAATTTATCATACAGTCAAAACTGGGAGGGTTTCATATAACACATAATTACATTATGAAACTCACTGCCTCAGGAAGTTCCAGATGCCAAAAAGAAAACCAGCTCAAAACCCAAGAAAATACACCCATGGTTAATACATCCATGCATTTAAAGTAAGGCCAGTAGGAACACAAAGGCACAGGAATGTCTGTACTTTTCCCGTTGCCTTTTTTCATTAAGCATGAACACCAGACAAGGACAGGACATTGGGCTAGACAGACCTCCAATTAAGTCAGTATGTCCATTCTTATTTTCTGACCTAATATTGCCAACACTGTTGTTACGGCAGTGAACCAAGCAAGGAATATTATAACCCTGCCTCACACATACCATTTTTCATGGTTAAGCCTTGGTTCTACACCAGGAAATACACCCAAAGCACAGACACAAAATGCAAGCCATCACCCCACCTGCTTTCCCAATCTTACTTCAAAACATTTGTGCTTGGCCCAGTTCTCTACTCCTGATACACTATTTTGGCACAGATATTTACTGGCGTGGACAGGTACTGTAGGAACCAAACACCTACTGAACATTATCCATTCTGTTTGTCATCAGTATGACTCGTCAACAGTAGTCTCATCTTCCATCTTTTCGGGCAAGGTTGAAAAATTGCTAAGAATAGCAGCAGGACCTGACTGCAGAGTGGTTTTCTGGGGAACTCAACCCTTGGACTGTGACTAATGCTGTTAATTGAATTTCTGCCTCCATCTTGTCAGGGGAGAACACAAGCAGTAAGAGATAAGGCTGCTTTTTATAATGCTTCTTTCTACTGCATTGTCCCTGTCTCTTCATTTCAGGGCACAAAACCCTCTCCTAAAACCCCTGCAACTATTTTTCCAAAGAATCAGACACATGGGGATTTCCCAGTAATAATCTGGAGCTCGGTGCTGATCTGTCATTGCAACACAAAATAGCACATAAGTTCTGACCTCTTTGTGATAAAAAAATATTTCACATATGGCATATTCATCTTTTTTCTCCTTATCCCAACCCACCCTCCTCCTTTTCTTTTAAATTAGCCATCAGGTTAACTACTGTATTTCAGCAGCAGCTGTTGCTATGCCTAAACAAATCTGAATTCATGACAAACTGAAATGGACACATATTGTCCACATTAAATACTTCTCCTAGATGACTGAGAGAAGTATGTTAGGGAAGAAAATTTGCTGTATTAAGCTAAGACAATCTCTTTCAAGCCTTTCAAAATCATCTCTACAGAAAAGGAAAAAAAAAAAGGCAAAAAATACAAATAAGCACAAGAATCTTAAAAATATTTCGTACTAAGCAACTACCATTCCATTCATCCCATACTAACCCAGAGACCAATGGATTACTGTTTTCTTCCATTACTATCAGTTTGAACTATGTTTTTCAAAACTGGGTAGAAATAGACCCCCCCAAGCACGAATATTCAAATGCTGCTAAAACCAGGAAATCGTTACAGCAGTTTACAAGAAAATCCTCAGGGAAAAACCCCAAAGCTGCTGCTTTTTTCTGTTTTTTTTTTTTCTTCAAATTTTGCCTGTGTTTATAGCAGCCAAGCCTGTATAGAGAGCCCACAGGAACAGACAGCACCAGGAGCAGGGACTGTTTCAATATGCAAGCTGGCTGGCTAGGGTAAACCTGTATTCAGTAGTGGTAAGCTTTAGAAAAATATTAGAATATTTGTTTTAGGGTTTGTTGACTTTTTTAATCAAAACAGAACGGTATATAAACAAAACTGGCTGCATGTGTAGAAAGAGAGCCACATGAAGCTCAGCACTAGCAAATAACAGTGTGAGTACTTTTTCTAATGGCAAATACAGTCAGTGCTTCCATTCGTCTCTGTATTAAAGCCAATCACACAGTGCTTACAACAATCTTTCCCATGGAGTTATCAGATTTTTCAACAACAAACTCTGATCCCTACAGAGATTATATCACAGAAGCAATCCAGACAAAATTAGTGGAGTGCTTCCGATGAAGTGTGTCCTGGTTTCAGCTGGGACAGAGTTCACTTTTTTCACAGTAGCTGGTGTGAGGCTGTGTTTTGGATTTGTGCTGAGGAGAAGGCTGATCACACACTGATGTTTATAGTTGCTGCCAGGACAGCCAAGGACTTTTCAGCTTCTCTGCCGTGCCAGTGTCTGCAGGTGCAGGAGAAGCTGGGAGGGAGCACAGTCCCAGTTACTAGCCTAGGATTCAAGCTTAGGTTTAGGATTGAGACCCAAATTGGCCAGTGACATACTCCATATCATGCACAGCATCCCCAGTATATAGATGAGGATCTGTCTGAGAATCTGAGAGAGGTTGCCCCTCTCTTTCTGGAGTCATCTTGCTCTTTCTTGGGGTTGTCTCTGTCTCTCAGTTGGCTCTCAGTCTCTTGGACACTCGGGCTCTTACGTCTTTTCCAGGATCATGGTTTCGGGACTCTCCCTGCTCTGGGATCATTGGTCAGGAACAAGCTGAGCCTTGGTCATCGGGTGGTGAGCAGTTGCATGGTGTATCACTCATTTGTATATTTGAATATATTACTATTATAATTATTATTTTCCATTTTATTGTAATTTAGTTACTAAATTATTCTTATCTCAACCCACAAGTCTCTTTCCCTTTACCACTTAAATTCTGTCCCCCATCCCTGGGAGGGGGGAGGGTAAGTGAGCGGCTGTACGGTGTTTGCTTGCCACTAGCTAGGTTTAAAACCACAACAAGTGTGTGCACAGATCAGCACAAAGTCTTAGCCCTGAGTATGTATTAGACAGGAATTGGACAGGTAATTAGATGCAAAAAAAAAAAACAAACCATAATATGTCAGAATGAAAGGATAATACCAGTCACTCTGTTGTTGCTGTAAGTGACAGAAAACAACTGAAAGGAAAATAAAGGTACCAAAACATAACCTTGTGAGATCCCACAAACAACCAGGGCAACCACACATTCTAATTTATATTACCTGATACTACTCCAGGCTTCTTAATGCTGAAGAAAAGCGAGGTTATCTCTAAACTCAAATAAAGACCCAACTATGGTACTGAGAGCACTGCAAAACTGTGAAAGGACAAATCTTGTTACTATGCCCAAGGCTCCGGTCAGGCTGGAGCACAATGGCTGCCTCACATGCCTGGTGTGCAGCAAGCTGGAGTGACACAAATCCTGTAAACACTTCAGAAGACATGGGAGAATAAGAAGTCAGCGAAAAACGTGGCATATTACCTCATGTTGATGAGCGAGAAGGCAACGTCAGCACTGAAAGAACAGCCGCAAAGGAGTATTGTTTGCAGATGCTGGAGAGATATTAACCATGGAAACAGTCGCAAAATAAATCAAGAGTTGAAGTGTTTTCACTTGAAGATATGGAAGTATCTCTCCTGGCTTCCTAGTTATACAGCCATCCTGGGATATAAAAGTCTTCTTTATACCTATCCATATCTATTTATATAGATCAATACAAAGTCATTTGGGTAAGACTGAGTGACAGGTGCAGTCAAGTGCTTTATATAAAAGTGCCAGAGGGAAAGGAGGGAAATCTTGTTTACAGCTCAGCTAGGCTCAGGTATGAGAGTCAACGGCAAAACTTGTTTGTATGTAAAGAAGAAAGTTGTCCCTATTATCAGTATCAATCCACGTGAAAGGTGTGCTAATGAAGCCAGCAGATAAATCCAACAGCAGGAAGGTTTTGGTCTCCTTACTGCAATCTCTTATCCTGCAGTATGTGAAAAAGCACAACTAAAGTTTTCCTTGGAAGTGGCTTATAAGTGTCTGGTCAGGAATTAACAGACGTTGGGAGAATCACTTCATCAATGTGAAATGTTCTTATAAGCACATAAACAGAAGGAGTTTCTCCTGTTAAGCCATGCTGACAAGCAACTTAGAAGTATTCTGGCAAGTAAGCTGTGAATTCTACACAATTATTTACGAAAAGTGTGAGAAAACTTAATATTAGGTGCAAATGAAGAAGTATTAGATTGATCAATAAAATACAGCTACTCACTTCACACATGTCAATTATTGAAAGGGTGAGGCTACAGAATACTCAGCACATCACAGTCACTATTTTTTTTCTTCCCATGTTTCTTGAATTGTTTTTAATTCACTCATCTGTTTAATCCTTACTCCTACCATCTTTTTATCTTTTAGTGTTTTTACTTCCATTTTCAATAATAACTCTCTTTTTTCCCTTTTCTTTCATTTCTCCCATTTCTGACTCCTATTACTTTTTCTCCACCTTCTCATAATGATTTTTAGGACTCGCTACCTCTCCTTTCTTACTATCAGCTTTCTTCTGAAGCCTTGTCTAATGTGTGTATTACAGCTACGTCTGTAACCTGCAGTGCAGTACTAAAAAATTTGTGGTGTACACCGCATTGCTTGGGACTTCAACCAGATTATTAATTCAGCTACTAGCACTGCAATTTTCACATTTTTCCACAGCCCTGCTGAGTGCAAAGACTCCCCCAGACTCACCCCACTTTTCACTTCACCAGTAATTTCCTTACCACACTGATTTCACTGGCCTATGTAGGGAGGGAGCAAAACTATTTAATCAAGTCCCATTGCTTCAGGAAACAACTAAGTGCTGAAGCTCCCACCAAAACCAATTTAGCAATTGAAAACAGCACGCATGCCTCAAAAGTGCTCCTAGGTTCAACTTTTCAACCCATACTCCTGTTCCTTTCAATGTCCAGCCCTTTTCAGCATCTGCAAATCCACATGTGCCTACATTTGGGGACTAAAACATCCTTGGGTACCATCCTATGCTACCACCTACACTTGTCCAAAGGTGCTACCGCCTTGGCTCAGCCCAACGTCAAAGTGTTCATCTCACACCCAAAGCCAGACCGTGATCTGTTAATCAGGTATCACAGGCACACATCTGACAGGCAACATGCAATGCTCAGGAAAAGCAGGGATACCGCATTACGAAACCAGGCACTGCGCAGCACACCCTGGCGCCAGAGGCGCTTCTGACGGCGCAGCATTGCTGAAAAAAAAAAAATAGGCAGAGCGGGATGAACCATCATGCTAATCAACCAAAAATGTAAACTCAGCAGGTGAGAATATAGTGAAACTAATTTGAAAAGTAACAGGCTGTTACTGGTAAACTTCACTGAGAAAAAAAAATGATGGGTCTGTGTCTATTTTTAAATGTTAAATTAATGCTTAAATGTTAAAAATTAGCTTTTGATTTCTCTGTGGGTTAATAGTTCCAAACACCCTAAGCACTCGCCATGCCACACAATACCTAGCTAGTCATCACAGTCATTTTCTAAGTAAGTGATTTCAGTTACTAAGCTAACAGACATTAATGTACTGTCTGATGATTTTTCTCAAAGTCAGATATGTACATTCCTCTGAAATGAAAACAAAAGCAAAGAAACGTAAACTTATGATATAATTACACCTTTAAAACTTCATTAAAACTGCTTTGAAACGTACCTCATCTTCCAGCACAAAACCACACACAAATTTTAATTTATGGCAATAGCTTTCTGTTTATGAAATCTACATATTTAAAATTATACTAATTTAAATAGAGAACTATTTATTGAATTCAATAATATAATAATGTTAGGATGTTTACTCATGAATTAGAGGGGAAAGCTGTTTACAGTCTTCTGAAGATTGCTTCAAGATCACATGAAACAGGTCTTGTCCCATATGTTCAATAGCAGCTTAAAATAACTATCTGAACTTGACTTGAAAGACATTTACAAATAATTCATATGAAGAATTTAGTGTACAATAGCATGTGCAGTGTGTTCTGGAGACAGGAGTAGTCAGTGGTTATGTATTTGCTCCTAATCTTGAGCTAAGAGGCCCTCATTTAGATGAATCATGGGTCAAATTGCAACACACATCATGTAAAATTACAATATTAGTAATGCTAGTGGTGATGCAAAGATTATTAATACTTATGTGATGATTTAGAGTTTCCATTGGTTTCTAAAAAAATAATTTTAATTGTGAATATTATCTGGCTTATGTTACTCTATGTTCAATAAACTGGAGCACTAAAATCTCTCTCCCAGCTTCCACCCCATCCCAGATTTAAAAAAAAAAAAAAAAAAAAAAATAGTGGCTAGGAGATATCCCAGAATGGCTGGATTCTTTCAGAAGAAGGCACAGCCACACTCCAAACAAGTCATACGCTCTTCTTTTGAGAGCAGAAACTGCTGCACTGAACTCAGAAACACCTAATAATGCTCCAGAACACCTTTGGGTTTTGCTTCAAAAGTGAAACATGGTTTACAAAACATCTTATCAGCTCTCTTCACACTTTCTGCTGCAAATGCTGTCCCACGCCTGCATACTCAAATACAAAAATACCATTCTTCATGGTTTGGCATCTGTTCTGCTGTGGGGCAGTATTTCAGATGTGCCAGGTCATCACTTAACTTAGTCTATATGCAAGAAGACATACACATGTATGTAACAACAGATTTATTGGAAAATTATCATCTGCTCAGACATTGATTGAAATGGGTTATCTGCTTTGAAGGGACTTGAATATTTTGGGAGTCATTAACTAACCCTCTAAATCATTTACATGCAATGAATATTTGATAATTTCTTGGACAACACATGTAAGCTGCTGGATAATTGTTTAGAAATTGTGCCCTCTCACAGACATTAAAAATAAGTTAGCTGCAATATAAGACTATGATATATCTTAGAATCATAGAATTGTTTGGGTTGGAAAAAACCTTTGAGATCATCAAGTCCAGCTGTTAATCTAGGACTCTCAAGTCCTCCTCCTGGCTCTTCTTATAGATGGGCAACACGTTTGCTAACCTACAGTCAACAGGGACCTCCCTGGTTAGCCAGGACTGCTGACAAATGGCTTGGTGACCACTTCTGCCTCCTCCGTACCCTTGGGCAGATCCCATCTGGCTTCATAGACCTGTGTGTGTCTAAGGGGTGTGGCAGGTCACTAACCATTTCCCCTTGGATTTGGGGGGCTTTATTCAGGTCCCTGTCCCTGTCTTCCAGCTCAGGGGGCTGGGTACCCAGAGAGAAACTGGTCTTACTGTTAAAGACTGAGGCAAAGAAGGAATTAAGCACCACAGCCTTTTCCTCACCCTTTGTCACTATATTTCCCCCCTCATCCAATAAAGGATGGAGATTCTCCTCAGCCCTCCTTCTGCTGATAATGTATTTATAGAAAAAAAATGTTATTGTCCTTTACGGCAGTAGCCAGATTAAGTTCTAGTTGGACATTGACCCTTCTCATTTTCTCCCTGCACTTACAAAGGAAGATCAACTATTGAAGTGAATTACTGCTACCTGGAGATCTCTCTGTGAGACAACTATTGGCAATTATTCACATTTTATGCAAAAACCATAATTTCAGAGATAATTCCACTATTTCCTGTCAAGAAAGTCATGCATAAAAACAGAAATGCATTCAGAGATGCAGATTAAGTTCTGAATTTTAAAGGGTATGTAATAATATTTGTTACACCATAGTATATTTGAAAACCAACATCAGCATGTGTCAAAGCACATCCTGATACAGCAATGCCTGGTCTCACACTCCTCCCAAGCCTTACTCTGCAGAGAGCATAATGACATTTATTTCCAGACTTTTTCATGACACTTACATCTGCAGTACTCAAGCACTTCACAGAGAGTCATACAGCATCCCTACGAAGTCAAGTGGTCTATTTCTACTTCTAAAAAATGACTAATAACCACAATTTTTGCTGTTTTTAAGAAACAGCTTTAACTGGTCCCTAGCAATTTTGAAAGTGCTACCCACGCCCCTTCCTGCCAGTGGGTAATTTCTGAGAGCAATTTGCAGTGTGCAGAACCATTTTCTGAACTCATCCCTTTGACTGCCATTGTGTGGGAGGGTGAAAATGCCAAGTTTCCTTTTCTTTGGACATCTCAACCATCTGACTTACATTTTCTGCATATGTCAGGAAGCACATGTTTTGAAAAATGCAAAAATATCCAGTTGGAAACGAAAGGATGAACTATTAGGTTTTATTTTGCCATATCTTACTTGTAAGATCATTGAGGGTAACTGCTCTCTTGTTCTGATCGTATCATATCATAAGCACAATCACCCTTTGAGAATAGCCCATAATCCTCTTATTGACTTTAATGTCATAACAATTACAAATGAAACAAAGGGAAAATTAGATTTGCTTAGATAAACCTAATTTCCAATCTTTAAAGTGCATTTTTTTCAGATGTAGATTCTTTGAAGCCATAAATACTGGAGCTTCTGAAAACTCCAGGTAATCCATCACACGATACAGCATTGCATCACCACAAGTCATTGGCAAGGTTGGCAACCTTGCATTGTGTCACCACAAGTCATTGTCAAGGTTGGCAACCTTGAAGCCCCTCAGTCCTGACATCTGCTCCTTTGAAACTGAGGAGGAACTGAAGGTTGACTTCATTACAGGAATAATTTATCATTGTAATCCTTCAGCACATATGCTTTCTGTTACAGAAAAAGACACTGTAAACTAGGATACCTTCCTATTAAAAAAAAAAAAGAACAACTTTCTTGTTAGATTTAGCTGCTCCTCTCCTGACAAATAAACCATTAACAGTTTCTTAGGAATTTTTTTTATATGGAAATATCAGTGTCAGTTCATGTGACAGATTAGAAGTAACATAAACATAATGAAAGCTGCTCTATTTTCAACTGATATGAGTTTCATGACATCAGTGAAAACATTATCCACTAAAGAAAAACAGAGACAGAAAAATCATGTCCTTTTCTCTGCTGGGATTTCAAATGCAAATATTTTGCATTTTGCTATTGGTGTCTCAGACAGAAGACAGCACAGTTTTGGCTCAGGAGCTTTGCTAAGAATTCCTATCTCAGTCTGATTATCACTTAGTTCAGTTGATGTCTGGCTTTTGATCTGGATGTATTTCAAGGTGCATTTACTAAAGAAGGATATTAAATTAATTAGTTCTTGCTTGAAGCTGAAAAATCTAATTATTTCTTTCTACCATGTTTGTTTTATTAAATCATCACCAACAGCTATATTTGTAAGAAGCAGTAAAATGGTGATAAATGTGCTATCAGTAATTTTTGAGATGTACGGAACCACTGTGAAAACAATTTTAAAGCTATTCAACAGGGAAAAAAGTTTTGATGGCTCTTTCCAGAATCTTCAATTTTAAGTTGTTCAAGTGAATCCAATTTATTTATTTCACGTCACATAAGAACATGACATTTTAAAATCCCTATAATTTTCCCGTGTTTGATTTCTAAATTTTCTTCATGATCAAAATAAGAAACATGAAACAGCAAAGACAGAATGCTAATGATTCAATCTCTGTCTTGTAGAGACAAATGTGAAATTGTTTTTTGGCTTTCTATAAATATGTCAATTCTGGAGTATGACTGCATTAATTTCTGTACAAGTCAAGAAATGTAAAGCTTCAGCCTGCTGCTTTCCACTTTTCAGAATCCTGAACAAACTAAAAGCTCCTGAGCAAAATTAATTTTTCATCTAAATTCAGCAGATCTGCTTTCGTCCCTTTTCCTCAAGAATGGATCTTCATTAGTTTAATCTATATTTAATTAATCCTTTTAAGCTTACGAGGTAGGAATGGATATAGTAAAAATGCCATCAGAAAGTATTTTGCAGTCTGTACTACGTGCCACCATCAGTCCTCTGTCAAAAGCTACCGGTTAACTCTCAACAACGACATATTTAATGCAGCAAGGTTTTCTGTACGACCATCACATTCAGTCAAGCTCTTGGCTTAAAAAAACATTGTCAAAGAGATCTGATGACACAATGACCACTGACAAAACATAAGACGCAGTTTTTGCTACTGGACAAGACATCTGATAGTTCAGCTATCATCTAATGATAAACATTAAAAAACTTAGACATGAAGAAAAATTTATTGTGAAAATGCAGAACCACCACGGAAAGCCACCTACTTCTGAACAGACGTTGGCCTGCAGATCCAGCTGTGCAGCATTGTGTATGCTGTGGCGGCATTCGCAGAGCTGGATTACAGTAACTCCCCTGCCTTGACACACCAGCATATGCTCCCTGGTCTCTCTCCACTCGGACTGGCACTGCATTTAATGCTTAGAAAGGCAGGGAAGGCTGCAGAGTGCTCACTACAGCATTTAGCATGCCATGCCGTGGGTTGACAAGCTAGCCCACTTCTTTTTTCCTGCCATAGACACTCTTTGGGTCAGCTATCATGGTCAAAGGCCTTTGTGCCCGTGTAGGCCAAGCTGAAAAAAGCTGAAAAAATGGATGTCTTCCAGATATATATGGAAAAATTAAGGTTCATCTGAATCTGCAATGTCACAGAAACTCATGAGGATTTCTACGCAAGCTTCATAAGAAGAAAAAGGGAGTTCTACTCTCTCTAATTTTTCACAGAAAGCAGTGTGTCAGAGATTGTCCAGGTCCAGTTGCCTATTCTTCCTGAGTCCCTGATGATCTGCAGAGAAGAGCTCTTCAGATCTCTGGGCACATCCCAAACCAGAGCCTTGGCTTTGCCCTGCCTGCAGCATCATACCTCAATATGCTCCAGATTTTAAGGGAAAGAGATCTGCAGACACAATTCCATTTTCAAGAAAACTAAAAAGTAGTTTCTGAAATCTTAAAAACTGTTTTAAAATGAAATTATCATCTTCGCTGCAGCCTGACTCCTCACTACACTGACATGCCTCACCTTTTGGAGCCCCTGTGCCAAATGTGTCACAGTTTCAGGTGTTTTTTTGCTGTAATACTTACTTTCAGGTCTCAGTCTGAACCTTCTCTTTGCAACCACAGTGGTGAGACCACTGACATGTTCTAAAATGAAAGCTGAGACCCTTGAACTATTAAGTGATTCTAGGAGTTGTAATACGATAATAGACACATCTGTTACAGGATCACAGCCATGAATGATGACGGTTGTTCCATACTTGTTCAACCAGCTTTCATGCTTAGATCCACTGATAATGACATAACAGCTTTATAACGACAAAAATCTCATTTCAAAATGAACTTTGATTCAGCTGAAGGTCAACCACAAAAGTGTAACAGCACCACTCTGACTTCCTTTGAGTTTTTGCCCAATGAAAAGGTTTCACCATGATGTCCCTTAGATCACACATCCAGGAGACCACTCAGGAAAGAGCTGCAGCTCTGCTCCCTTAGTAGAAGAGAACTTAGGCAACTAAGGTAGTGCTTACCTCTAAAGTAGAAACAATGGGAATCAAAAGTTTTGCATGGTCCTAGAAACTAAGGACCATTAGGCATTGCTCTATTTTCCATCCTGTTAGGAAGCCATAGATACTCACCAGCACCTCATGATTTGCCTGTAGCACAAACTCATTCCACACACAGGTTGCATGTCTTCAACCTGCTTTTGCTAACATCAGTGCAGCAAACTATGTATTTAAAAAGTTAAACATAAGCTACCCTACTCCTACTTCTCCTCATACAATGGAATCTTCTCCTCAAGGAGATATGAAAAAACAAACTTCATTTGACAGAAACTTGATGCGTTATTTACACTTCCTTTAATAGGTTTCCAAGAATTCATGCCAAAGTAACAGATTTAATGCCACTGCTGTATTATTGAGTGCTTTCAGAATTCAAAGGACAGTGACTTGAAAGCAGTAGGTATATAATGCAAGAATGAGGAGATCTTGGTGATAAGCACAGCCTCATTTCATATCCATGTTAAATGTGTTAAAAGCCTCTTGCAGATGCAAAAAGCTGTTGGCATGTTTCCTAACAAATGGAGTCGTGCAGCTTCAAAATTGAAGAATGAAAGAAATGTGCTTTGGAAGGGACCTCCAGAGGTCACCCACATCCGGCTCAAATTTAAGACTACTGCCACAGTAAGGTCAAGTCAGACATGGCTTTGCATAGTCAAGTCCTGAAAACTTCCCAGGGTGGATAGTCCACAAACTCCCTGGTTGTTCCAGTGCTGCCCTACACTTCTATTGAAGGAGCTTTTCCCAATGTCCGTCCTGAATTCCAGTGTTAGCAGCAACAATGGACAGTGAAAATCTTCTCAAGTACCACCCATAACTCACGCCCACATTTCAGAGGGATATCTTTTGAAAACACATGATTTTTCTCAGTAATGGTCTCTCTATCCAGACTTCTCTCTGGAAATGATCTCTGTCCCCATCCTAACTCTCAAGGTACACACGGGTATCATTCAGGGAAATACCAAACCAATACCATATCGCAGACCAGTCCTTCAATATAACTGAATTCAAGAGAGTTCCAGTGCCCAGAAACATTTCCCAAACCTGTTATAATTCAGCAGCAGCAGCGTCTGTCTCTCCATGATAACACTCCTCTCTCTGCTGCCTCCCCTAGAATGCAATAGTTTGAATTGTCCTGCATGACTTTGTTGCAGCAGTTGATCTGACTGTTACAGGGGCTCTCATCTTTCTTCAGTCCAAAAAGTTAAAATATGCAATTGTTACTTGTTCCTAAAAAGCCTCTTCTATCAACACATTCAAGTCCCTGCAGGAACCTGCTGCTCTCCCCTCCGGAATCCCTGTGTGAGATTGCATGGCAATGTCTCACATAACCTGCAGCCAAAAATGCACTGATGGATCTCTCCAAGACAGCTTTTTTTCCACTGATGCAATTAAACCCTATCTCAAGCATTCCAGCAGTGCCTCTGTATGACTGGCATTAGGTTAAAGAAAAGGCAGCATAAACTCAAGTAAGGAGGGCAGACCAGGATTCAGTGGTATGGCCCTTTTTTTTCCACTTGCTTTGGCCCTTTTTAATATCACACCAAAGGTGCTAAAAATATGCTGCTACTTGCAGCCTTCAAGCTTATTCTTTCCTCCTCACTGACCACTTGCTAGGATAATCCATGTCTCCACACAGCTGGGCAGGAATGCCTCGTCTCTAGGTATGCAGGAGGAAATACTGATCCTCTAGCTGGGGTGCTGCCTCAGCCATCTTCTTTTACTTGCACAGTGACATATGATTGCCTCCACACTAGGATCTTATCAATTTCTTCATGTAGCCACTATAAAGCCTCAGTCCTGATCTTCAAAGCTCAGGGATACTTGAAAGCGTCTCCTGTGACAGTGCCTTTTAGTTGAGGCTGCTGTAACTTGGGACAAAAGGTAACAGAAACACCTGAAGTGTGACAGCTCACCCAGCTGAACTCAGATGAATGACAGAAGCTCCCCAAGGAGGTCACAAACAACCTCCAGAGCGAAAAATAAAGCTTTCATCTTAGATAAACAAGAATCATTTAAATGTGTATACAAATAAAACCTTCTCTGACTATATAGTACACATGGTATGTGTGCTTATTTAATTTCACATGCTATGCTGCAGAAGACCATGATGCTCATACTTCAATACTGAATTCTCAAACTGAGGACATATTTTTAGGAGTTTCTTTTATGGGTAGGTGTGTTCTTACAGGAGACAGAAGTAAAAAAGTGTAAAGTGAACCAGTTAAGAAAGAGGATGTAAACAAAAAAAAAAATCTTATTTTACATCTCACCTTTACCCTCTCATCTGAACTACATAAATCGGCAGCCTAGCAGCCACCAGCCTGTCATCTGTTAGGGTAGAGAACAGGGAAAGAGGACAAGAGGTTTGTATGCCAGTCCTCCGTATAGGTGCCACTGGGTTTCTCACAGAGCACAGCCTGCTGAAGCAGCTGCACATCCCGCCCTCCAGGCTCTATCACTGTATTTCACCGCTGCCATCCTCACCACAGCAATCTCTTCCTCTCTCCAGAGAAAAAGAAGATGCTTGGCTGACCTCAACAGTGCTGTTTGGTGATCACCACCATCCTGGCTAGACACAAAAAAGCATGTAGGCCCCGAGCTGGGTATAGATGTGAGATATCTGACACACGAGGAGCCCATGGACCTGCCCCTCTCACACACTGCAAAGAAAGTTGCCTCCCTTAAGCAGCAAGCACATCCCTCCCATCCTGACCTTTCCAGGCTCGCTTCCACCATGTCCTCCAGTGAATCTGGGGAGTCATTTGCCTGTGGACACCTGGAGGAGAGGCTCACGGGATGGTGTGTCAGATGGGTGTGAACACAGTTCCTCTCTGATGCTGTGGACAGGAGCTCCTATGCTGTTGTTACTCAACTGTAGAGATTCCTGCTGCTGCCAAAGATGATCCTGCTGTCCAGGTATCTGACTCCCTGTGTCTGCACAAAGGAACTCTTGCTCTTCCCTCAGGTCCTCTTCCTTCCCTGCTGCTTTGCACTAGGCTGCCCACTCTGAGTAGCACAGCTGCTATCCAGCAGCCAGCAGTACCTGCTCTGAGAGCCCGGCACATACCCCGAGGCAGCATGGGCTGCCACTGGCCATGGGCTCCCACTACTGACGGGGAAGGGACAGCCTTAGCCCAGAGGGATCTGCCATCTCTTCCTCTCTGCCAGCCTTGACCAGCACAAGAGCAAGAGCGACCTGGTAGTAGATGTCCCCATGGATGGGTGACTGTTCCCAGCACCTCCTGCCATGCCCACTCACACTAGCCTCTACGCAGCTCTCCTCCTCTTTTCTTCTGCTTTTCAGACAACCCTCCCCATCCCACACTCACTTCTCACCTGGTTTACACCTAGTTAAATCAACAACTAAACCTGCAAGCAGGGCAAGTTATCACTGTACTAGTCACCACCCTCTATCCTTTTTGGGATCCCTTAGGTGGCAAACTTCAGAGACCCCCGGAGAAATCTTTGCCACACTGCTTCCCAGAGAGAGACCCTGATCTGCACAGGACTCTTCCTGCTGCTACCAGTGTACAGGGTTAATCGCTGTTTCACTTGGGTGGGATTGAGCTGAACTGCCTCACTCTGTATGAGCTGCATCCACAGCAAACACTAATTCTCTGAACCAAGTCCTGCAGCCCTTTCTTACAGAGTACATCCTCTTATTTAAAATCTAACCTTAATGCCACTGCAAGCAGTGCATGGCATTCTTTCTGATCTACATATATTTATTTGGTTTAACTTATTTTCTCTATATGACTGTTCTTTATCACTACTTAATGATTACATTAAGTAAGAAAGTAAGAGAAAGTAAAGAGTAAAATAAAGTTAAAAAAACCCATTATAACACAAACTAAAATATGAAGACTGAATGTTCCCTGGTAAAAGTACCAATGTAAACATCATTTGAAATGTAGTACTTCATGTGCTGTATTTTCATGGGGAGAGAAGAGATCGAATAGGAAAGAGACAAGTGTGAAATATAATTAAAATAATTTCAAATAACAGAGGCAATATGCTTTAACAGAGGAGGACTTCAGAATGTAAACAGACTATTTTGAGCTGAGCCGTCATTTCAACAGGGAAGCTCTAGAATTACCCTGTCCTTCTGAGCTATGTCAAAATCAAAATGATGAAAAGGAAAACTGAGTCCATCTGCTTAGTCCAATCTATTTTATAGTGAGTCATTCTATTTTCCCATCACAAAATAGGCCCTCCATTATCTTCCATTCCCACAGCCATCTCCACACAAAGACTCTCTTCAGGATCCCGGCTGCTGGGGAGCCTTCCCCCCAGGAAGCAAGGACAAGAATTCTTTAACAATAAACTTCACAAATATTAAGTGAAAAAGCCTGAAGTGGTAGAGAATTTTATATTATTCATCTCATCTACAGTAAGCAGTAAATGTAAAGGTACAATACCATTTAAAAAAACCTGTATGTAAGGTTGTTCTTTATGGAGGTTATACTTCGAGCACAAACTTGTCTCTATTTAATTGACACTCTGTAATCGGAATATTTTCAGGATGATATACACTGATTATAATAATACCTAATATACCTAATGAAAAGATTAGGTCTTTGTTCTTTTGAAAATACGTAGAAATATTTGTAACAAAGTATACAAACCCAAGATTTGTCTTACACAGACAAAAATATATAGGTCACAGCACTATGACACTGTAGAAATAATAAAGATGTGGTGGGATAGCTCACATGGCTGTAGTGCTGCAATGGATGGACACATGCTCTTCAGAAGGACAGACAGGAAAGATAAGAAGATGATGTCTCCGCAGCAGCTGGGATGCGGGGAGCTCTTGTGCAGGTTGGACAAACAGGGATGGGAGAGAGCTCGTGGGTCAGGATGAGAGAA
The DNA here is from genome assembly GCA_013400615.1 of Syrrhaptes paradoxus. Lineage (NCBI taxonomy): Eukaryota > Metazoa > Chordata > Aves > Pterocliformes > Pteroclidae > Syrrhaptes > Syrrhaptes paradoxus. The sequence continues at coordinate 287,936 of VZTO01000038.1, forward strand.
GAGGTCGGTGAGGGTGAGGCTACAGTGGGACTGTGCTACAGAGAGCATGATTGGGGTGAAGAAGTGAGCAACACTCCTCACAATAACTTGTGTAAACAACTCAGAGAAGTCTCTGGATTGCAGGCCATTTTTTATGGGAGACTACATCTTCCCTGACACCTGCTGGAGAACAAAACAGCAGGACACAAGCAATCCAGAGGATTTTTGGAGGGTGTCAAGGATAGCTTCTTGATACAGGCACTGGACAGGCCAACCAGTGTCGTGCACAGCTGGATCTGTTACCTAGAAATGAGGAGGAAGTAGCTGAGGATGTGATACTCCCTGGCAGGCTTGGCTGTAGTGGCTGTGAAATAGTGAAACTGAAGATCTTGTGAGGAACTGAGGAAGGCAAGTACCAGAGCAGAGACCCTAGGTTTTAGGAGAGCTGACTTCAGCTTATCCAGGAGCTGGTAAGTGGGATCCCATGGGAGGCAACCTGGAAACACAAGGAGCTTGGGAAAGCCATTATATCTGTGAAAACAACCTCCTACACATGCAAGACCGTCCAACCAGATTTATCAGCATATCAGCATGGCTAAACAGGGAGTTTGTAACTGAGCTGTAGTGCAAAAAGGCAACACAGGAGGTGGAATCAGATATGTGTAAGGCTGGGGTGACTCTGAGATGTCTTTGCCTCAGCCTTCACCAACAAGGTCTCCCAGACCTCTGTACTTAGCAGCAGGGGTCAGGAAGGAGGACAGCAACCAGCAGTGGATGAGGATCAAGGCAGGGACGACTTGAGTTAACTGAACCCATGCCTGCCTCTGGGAAGAAGGTAGTTGAGAACAGAATTTGTATTTACTAAGCAGAAATCATACCTGACCAACTTGATTACCTTCTATGATAAAGTGACCGGCTTTATCACAGAAATTACCTCCACTGTGAGAGCAGTGGCTGTCATTTACCCTAACAAGTGGAGAGCCGCAGCCCTCTGTCCTGAGACCTGTCCTGTTGAATATCTTGATCAATGGCCCAGAGGAGGTGATGCAGGGAACTCACCAGGTTTGCAGATAACAAACTGGGGGCAGAGTTCTGCCTAAGGGTGGGGCTGCCATTCAGAGGGGCCATGGCAGGCTGAAGGAATGTGCCAACAGGAGCATTATGGACCTGGGAAGGGAGGGTCCCTTTCAGCAAGCCAGGCTGGGGCCTGACTGCCTGGGGAGCAGCTCTGCTGAGGAGACCCTGGGGGTCCTGGTGTGCAGCGAGAGGAGCCTGAGCCAGCAGTGGGCCCTGGCAGCCAACATGGCCAGCATCATCCTGGGCTGTGCTAACAAGAGCATGATCAGTAGAGGAAGGGAAGGAATTCTCTTCCTCTAGTCAGCACTCAGTAGATTACACCTGGAATAGGGCTTCCAGTTTTGGGCCCTCTAATAGAAGACTTTGAAAGATTGAAACAAGTTCAGTGGAGACCACCAAGATGGTCAGGGCTGGAGCACTTGCTCTGTGAGGAGAGGCTGAGGGAGCTGGGCTTGTTCAGCTGGGAGAAGACACACCTCCAGGGTGACCTAACAGCATCCACAGTCCCTGTGGGAGGTTATCGAGGAGTTGGAGCCAGGAGTTTTTACAGAAATGCGTGGATAAAAACTGAAACAAGAGAGATCTTTACTTGATAAGAGGAGAGGGCTGTCCCATGAGGACAACCCAGCAGTGGAGGAGGCTGCCCAGAGGCTGTGCAATCTCCAAACTCAGAGTTTTTCAAGACCTAACTGGATAAAGCCCTGAGAAGCCTGATCTGACCCCATAGTCGCTTTAAGCAGGAGGTTGGACTAGACACCTCCTGAGCTCCCTTTGCACCCGAGTTATCCTATGCTCCTATGAAATACACGTTAGAAAAAAAAAAAAGTATCATCCAGCTATACATATATAAAGTATCATCAGAATATTGAAAATGGACACCTCATGGTGCCTACAATATGGAGTAGTTTATGTGTTTGCTATACTGAAGTTAAATATGTGAACAGACATCAACAATAACACGTACAAATAGTATCTGTATCATAGACTGACACTGCTCCCGCACAGTGTTTGAATATTGACCTGACCTGCATGTAACAAAGTGAAAAGGGCAGAATCAATAAAAGCCCAGGAGGCACAAGACCAGGGAAAAAATACGAGGGCAAAATGAAATCCATCTATCAATCAGAAAGAAAGGCATTAAGACTAAACAGGCAAAGAGAGAGACGTGGGATGGAGAGGAGGCTAGGGCTTGGCTGGAAGGGGACAGGGAAAGGCGCAGGGGTGGACAAGTGGTGCAGGGCCAGGGCATTCCTCTGCTGTCAGCAGAGCGATGTGGAACCTGCTGAGTGAGGGTCTCCTCCGTTCCCCTCGCTGAGCACCCACAGGAATGTGACCTGCCGCTGCTAACAGGGACTCGCTTAGCTCAACATGTTAGGAGGATTCGGTCTTGAAACAAACAAACAGTGGGTGACCTGGCACAGGCATTAACGTGGCTCCCATCAGTGGAGTCCCCGTTTGCTCCAGTTTGCCAGTCTTAAAATTAGTAAATAATGCACACAGAGAGTCATCAGAAGGTTATTAGGGTTTTAGATGAAGAGCTCTGCATTTTGGAAAAGCCTCATTTAAGGTTGCCTGCTCAATTCTTTGTGCATTGAGGGTGCAGTCCGCAATTAGATAATCACACTATCTAATTACATTGCTATTTATTTTCCCCACACATGAGCCAGAACAAAATTTCAAAGGTTTCCTTTGAAAGTTTTCCTGAAGCTTTTGCAAATTTTATAATTGCTTTTAATTTTGAAGGGTTTTCCTTACAGTTTATATATCCATCACAAACATTCAAAATGTAGACACTGTCTAAAATATTAATTTATTAATGAGAAAATGAACAAGTAAAACATCAGATAATATATTATAATTTCATTCTGAATCTTCATCAATGCTCTTTCAGATATTACTCTCTAGATAAGTAGTCCTCTTAAAAAAATAAATTGTACTTTAATGTGTTGAAACAAATTAATGACCTGACTTCCCATATTTCCTAGCCAATGCACCTTGCCTCGGTGAAGCTGCATTTAAAACTATTAACTAACATACAAGCTTTCCAAGTCTCACTTAACTGGGGTTAGTAGAGACAAACATTACAATTAAACAAGAGTAAACACTGGACCACCATGAAACCAAACCAACACAACGCAACCACTATTTAAGATATGTGCAAAAATTTCAGCGCTAATTTGTTTCTTAACAGAAATGATGGCCACCTTTCTTCACAGCTTACCAAAGCCAAGAATAAACCACCCTTTTTTGTGATATCAGGAAAATAACCTTCTTAATGCAAGGCAAATGATATTTCGTGTTTCAAGCCTGCGCTAATTAGGAATAAGCTGTGTTTTGACTGTTTTCACTTTCTCTTAATAATTTGTTTTAGTTACACCTCTTTTCAGTAAGCTCCAGACACACTCCAGACACAAGCAAACAATTTCTTCTGCCATTTACTGATATAAAGTTATAGAAAATAATGTGCAAAGACATGAAATAGTCCCTCAAGAAAAATCCAAGAAAACCACAGGCTATTAGCTATCAGTCTGGGTTACGATAGAACCAGATTTCAGCTTCTGCACTTCACAAGAAAACAAAACGCTTTCACCTATTTCCCTAATTTCCACAGAAAGGTGCTGTTATAATTAATTTAACATACATGAATGAAGTTTTAATCTTCAAGGTCAGTGCTTAAAGGAAGCTGGGTAATACTCCTACAAAGCACAACAGATGATTTGCCTTTCCTTCTTATCACTAAAATTAAAAAAAAAAAAAAAGGATATCAACATTTCTCAACTTATCTTACCTTTTGCTTTTCCTCTGAAGCTTCTCTTCCTGAGACTTTTCTTTCATGTTTTCCTAACTCCATTTCCCAGGGGAAAAAATAACCACCCTAATATCCTGAGCAGAAGTGATTTGACCTGACTACATGTTAGATATCCCTGTACTTTTGGAGTGGGGAGAGAGAAGTATCAGGCAGTGCTGTGGTGATTTCTGGTCAGCTCCTGTTTCCATTTATAGCTGTCAAAAATCCACAAATAGAAGTGTGGAGAGAGGGCAGGCAGCTGCCTCCGATAACAATAAACATTGGTTTGGCATCACAGCAAATTGTTCAAGAGGGATTTTGGTTACTGGCCCTATTCACTCCCCGTCACCCCTTTATCCCAAAAAGCTCATCCTGAAAAAGTGCATGAAAATGAATAGCTATGTCTCAGTAGCACTAACTTGTGTTCACAGAGATTCCTAAGTAAAAAGACAAATATGATTAGCTGCCACCACACATTGTTATATAGAGACAGAAAGCGTACAGAACAATATCTTGAAATGTCTTTTAGCCTGGCTGCTGATCTTCCCCTGTTGAGCGTTTGGGACTGAGCTATCCTAATACATGTTCATGCAGAGAGCACTCTCCTTTCTTATATCAGGACATGACATCTTGAATTTTTGAAATGCAGAAAGAATTGCAAAACTAACACCCTTCTATACAAGAAATGACCAGTGAGCACCTAAAATGGAGCTAATACCCATACAGACAGTCGTTGTGGAGGCTGTTATTTGAGTGTAGAAGAATAACCTGGCTCTGGCTCACCACGATAAAGTCAGGAGGCCAGTATTAGCAACTGCATCAGGCGGGGAACCTCTTGACTGCTCTGCTGTGGATGCCAGGGTTTATAACACACCCACCAGCTGCCACATCGTCAGGGCTCATGTTGTCTCGGGAGCGGTTCACATGCAAGGCTGGTTCTGCACATGCCAAGAAGGGAAGGGGAAGTGCAACAACAACGAATCACACAGAAAATGTTTGCTAATGTTAAAAGAGAACGTGCTCTCTGGTCAGTCTGAGGCTCATTAAGAAAAGCATAGCTCTTTGTAAAGCTAGCAGTTTAAGCATCTCACTAAATCCCTAGTAAAGTAAACACACTTCCTTTCTCTCTCTTCCTCTCCACACATTAGTAAAAGAAGACTCTTTTAATAAATAAACAAGTAAACAAATAAATGCAAACCTTTTTTATCTCTCGTTTTTCAAATGTCTTTGTGGAAATGACAGCCCAAACTATGCTCACTCCTTTCTGTTCTGCTTGTTTCTTGATAGATGCTATACTCACACCATCTTTAGAGCCTCAGATAGGAAGCAAATGCAGCCAAAGAAGTTGTCACACAACAGTCCATCCAGTTCACTTATGAAAAGTTGACAAAAAAAACCCAATTTAGAGTGCTCCTGTTCCAAAACTTTGTTCAGAACAAAGAAAAAGTTACTCTAGTAAAAATTATTTTTTTTTAGCCTGTTACCTTGTTTTCAGAAGTGTAACGCAGCCAGCAGAAGAGTGAGTCTGGTGAGGCAAATACAAAAGACCAGTCAAATCTACAAGGGCTGCAGTAGAGCAGGGAATAAATATGGGCTTGATGTCACAAGAGTAAAAATACACCTCACTGCATCTCCTGAAATGCTGGGATAAAAGGAACAAGAGTGACATAATACCCAGAGGAAAGCTGCAGTTCTTCTCTGCTCTTCAGCAGGAACACAATATTAAGAAATTAGTACCTAACAAATCTTTTCAGTGAGGCTGAAACTTACCCCTGTGGCAAGGGTCTTGCATAATGCCTTTGTACCACTTAATATTCTCAAAGGAGGTCTTCAGAGGGATTCAAACAGCAGCTTACATTACGCTGCTGCTTACATTACCTACCATTCCTCCAGCGCAGGTAAAAAACCTAAAGCACCTCCACCCCCATTAACCTGTGTGTTTGCAATGGTTTTCAATCATGGGCAAGGATCAGAGCATCCCAAGCGAGCACGTTCAGCTGCATGTGCTTGGCGCACTCCCCAGTCCTGTCCCACCAGTGGCTGGGACACCCTGGCTTCCAGCAGGCTCCCAAATGGCAGCTCCCATGGAAGTCATTCCCTCCTCGTGCTGGAGAAGGGATACCCATGTCAGTAAAAGAGCAGGCTGTCAGTGGTGCAACAAGCCAGCAACATAGGGCCCAAGACACATGTATGTCCATACAGACTTGCAACAGCATCGGCAGGTTTTATCTAGAGTTGATGCTATCTGTAACTACCCTAAAGCTTCGATCTGCAGTCACGTTCATACTCTCTCCTTCCAGCTACTGCTTGCATGCGTCAGCTCACCCAAGTGAACGTCAAAGGCTGTTGCTACAAAAAGACCCAGGGAAGTGACTATGGAGTGACTTTACTCATAATAATTCCAACACAAGATGCTGATGAGAGTATTCAGTTTTACAAGCAGGTTTTCCATCATTATTCTTGTAAAAGTGTCTAATAGCACTCACAAGAAAAAAATTAACAGCTTCCCCTTTCACTGTGTGCCTGCTACAGCCTGAACACTGGATTTCATAAAAAGGAAAAAAAAAAGTGAAAATTAAAATGCTAGGATAGAAAAAGACATAATTGCTCCATCTCTTGTGAATTCTGGATGCATCATGCTGCTGACTGTGCAAGTGCTAAGGAGTTGGAGCAGACTGCATTGGAGATGGGAATGAGAGCAAAAAGTTAAAAATGCAACAGAACATGACACCAAACTTCATAACATCATGCTGAAATCAGGGAGTACAAGAAACACTGGATGCAGGGCTCTTCCATAGCCTGGATGCCAATATACAAGGACCCTGGAGACAGCCAAGGCTGACATCACCTTGTTACCTACCACACTTTGCTCAGGATGACATTTCAACAATGAACCTGAGGAAAGACCATGATCCTAACTGTATGAGAATTTCATTTTATAGAATTATGGGAGTATATTTCTTATTCCTACATAGAAATAATGGCTATTTTACTCTGAGGACTTCCTAAAACACTGTTAGTAACTGTATATTTCCTGGTTTACTTTGCAAAGGAAAGCATAGAAAACAGGTGCTAAGTAAACAGCATGTTACAGACATTGCCTGAACTACTGTGCTATTTTCAATTGCTTCTTTGTATTAGTTACTTGTGTCCTGACACCTGTTTTTCTTCTCAGAGCAGGACCTCACAAGAGGACGAGATGAAGTTGAAGGGAGTGAGGGTCGTAATTTTTTTTGGTAACAACCAAGTGCTGAATACCCAAAGCAGTAGTATTGTGTAAATAAACGATTTGAGCAGATGCATTCTTTGTGCTCAGTTGATCTGCTGTTCTTGGACAAGGAAGCAAGAGACTATCATAAAGTTTGTGTGCCACTCTCAGCTGTGTTTTCACTCACGTGGCTCCTGCAGTTCTCTTTTCACATTTTCGTTGTCAGCCTGACAAGGCTGTAGCCCAGGGCTGCCAGCCAATGGCTGTATCACATGTGATAGATCCACATCACTTGTCCTAAACCGGTAGCTTTTATTTGCTCAGCATCTGAGACACCATTAGCCTTCAACAGTCAGAAGTGTTAATTCTGACCCTGTTGCGTTCAATCCTACTATACTCAGTTGAAAGCCATCTACTTAAGTCACATACACCAGTTAAAAACCCCAAGAGTAACAGAAAAAATCACATCTGCAGTGATTTTTAGAGGTCTGATCTGGAGAGACAGTCCCACACTTAAGTCAAAAAAGTTAAAATATATAAATAAATACAAAACTCAGCCAGCTCCCTTGCTACTACAAGCACCACCAGCCTGGCAGAAGCCACAAGTTAAGCTTTCCAGCTTCTTTCTGGTGCCCACCCTTCTCCCAGCCCCAGCACGCCATGCCAGCAAGGAACCCTACGTCGCTCCAGCCCGTCCACCCGAGGTCACACACACACACATGCACACACACATGCACCTGGGAATGTCAGGACCTTGGCAGCACTTCTAGCTGCTATTTCATGACATGTTCGTTGCAGAAACGAAAAGCATGCCAGAGCTGCCAGGGCTGTATACAGAGCAGGCTTACCTTCCAGGCGGCAGGGAGCCAAGGGCAGGAAGCTGATCCTTAGGAGAGGTGGGTCCACATTCCTGCCGCGGCACCCAGCAGCTGCTGCCGTCGCTCCTGGTCCACCCCGCTGCCTCCGCAAACATGCAGCAAGCAGGAGGTAGCAGGCGTGGAAACATCACAGGCACCGCAAGTCCCTGCCTTGCACATTGGGAAGCAGAGCCTTACGTGCCATGTACGGGGAGCAGAAGGCTCCTTGACAGATTTTCTCCAAAGAGGCAAGTTTGAACACGCTTGAGGATAAAAGCGAGGTAGGTCATCTTGACATTACAAGAAATTGATTCTGAGAGCTCTGAGCCTTCTCTGACATGGCAGCCAACGGCAGCTGTAAGCACCTTCTTCTCTTCATGGGTGTTTTAAGTCAATTGTGTTAAAGTGGACGATCCTTGTGCTGGTGAGGTCCTCCAGGAGCAGACAGCAGTGGAACAACCGACCTCTTTTCTGTTGGATATCTGTTGCTTCAGCTATATACGCATGATGTCCCTGAATATTACTGCTATATCCCAGCAAACCAAATTATTCTAGGCTGTAAAATATATTTCAATAGATGCATCATAAAAAAAAAAGTTTCCTCCCATATTCAGTGGTACTGTTTGCCTGGCCTTCCTCCATGATGATGGACATGGCAATAATGACATGTGGCTAATGAAATACATTAGGAAAGCATGAAATACCTTCTTAATTATCTTTTAACCGATGTGGCAGCTGGGAACAAGGAGAAGCCAGTTCTCCATGGAAAATGAGCAACAGGCAGCGGGCTTTTCCTAGGTACCTCCCAGGTCAGCGGGAAGTGAGAGCACAGGATATGAGCTGTCGTTAACAGACCAACTCCCATCGTGTCTTTTCCACCTTCTGTCTCTGCCCACACTTTCCAAACACCAAGCCTCAAAAGAGACATTACTCAGTGCTGATAAGGACACCAGCATCTGACCACCGCCTCTGCCCCTCCTTCGCAGAACAGAAGTGCAACGCAGTCACCTGCCCCAGCAATTTTTCTTTTGCTCAAGTGAAGCCTGAATAAATGTGTAGCAGAGGCTTCAGTTGATATATTTTGTGGAGTTGCACATCCATTTCAAAACTATTTGGGCTCGTTTGTCAATGTGTTCAATTTTTACTGTAGAGAGTGTTAATACCATAAGTTTATACCCACAGCAAAATTCTCTCCACTGCAATATGAAATTTGCCTTGAAAAGAAATTCAGTTGAAAAGGACAGATAAAGATCCTAGTGTTTAAAAGTCATCTGAATACTGACAGCAATTGGTTCAGAGCACATAATTTTGGTAGCAAACGTTTTGACTTCTGACACCTAATGTAGAATCTAAAATACACACCTGTGCTTGAGGAGGAAAAAGAATAAAAATAGAGTTCTCAACAGAACTCCTACTTTATGTCACTAACTCTCAACTACAACTTATTCTGCAATCTAGGGCTGGTTTATAGCAGCAGAATGCATTTACTTTTTCTGCAGTCTAGTACGACATAATAAAGCAATAATAAACTGTATGTTACTAGCTGGATTGCCGAAGCATTTATGGGTTCTGAGCTTGATGATATTTTTGCACTATGCATTGATCAAACATTAAGTCATGGTGGGAGAACACTGCTTCTTTTGGAGGAAGAAAAGGGATGGGAAGCAAATAGTTTAAAATATAATTTCATTTATTAACAACATTAAGCTAATTAAAATTGGAATGTTTATGCACATAATACAGTCTTATTATTAAAGCCACAGCAGATTCTAAAGTAATGTTCATCTTGCAAATGAATGAAAATTAGCTTAATATTCCTATTGCTGATAAATTATCTTCAATTAAAATGCTGGTGTACAAGATAATGAAAAAGCCACAGTGGATGCAGTTGAGAGTCAAGAGAAATCCTGATATCATAGCATTATTGCAAATCTGTTCTTTCAAAATGAAATATCCCTCTTATTGGTAGGAGATAATGTTCTAGCTCTGTGACAGACATACTCTCCTGGGAACTTCCTAATTCCTGAAAAGCCAGCGACCAGCATTCAAGTCATATATGAATGATCACCTGAGAAGTCGTTCAGAATGTGAATAAAAGATAAGGACTTACCACGTCACTGAGCTGTGTTATATTGTATCTACAGGAAAAGAAACTGTATAGACATTATAAACAACACCAATGCATACTTTATGTACGTGAAAAAAAAGTCATGACAACCCAGCCTAGCCAGAGAGACGGGCCAGCCCCTGTCTCCGAGTTAAGGCAGCACCACAGAAGCCCAAATAAAGAGAAGTTTGAAAAGGTTCTTCTTAAGCACCTCAAAATACACTAGAAACCTGAATAGCAGTGAAGAGAATAAAGGACAGAATGCTGTTGTACAAGAACATTTGCTCTTAATGCTTACCTTATATATATACATACACATAAACACCTGAAATACTGGCTTATCGCAGTAAGGCAAACTTGAAGTATGCTGCTTATATGCAAGTCAGTGGGAGAAATAAAAGAGTCTCAGACAGTTCCTCAATCATAAGACATTTTTTCTCAGTTCACTCTTAGGCACATAGCTGCATAAGATGCCTTCTGCATTTAGATCTAATAAAATGTAACTTACAGGTCCTGTTCAAATCTGATACACATTTGCATTACTGATATACCTGGAGAAACTGTTCTTTTATTACGCTAGAATAAGATACTGAATTCCAATGGAAATAACATTTTTCTGCAGGGAAAAAAAATACAACACTATTTAAAAGACAGAAAAGGATTTTTTTATTCTCATAGAAAACAACATTAAAAGGGACAATTCAAAGGAGCCTGGGGGTAGACAAAAGGGTGAACTATATAGACAAAACATGGACACATGACTTTAAAAAACCCCAACAACCTATAAAATTGTTTTTAGTATGTTTCCAAATAGGTAAAGTACCTTCTGAATAAAAATCACCTCCTCTTTTCACCATTGCATTCAGATGCTGTAGGACATAATTACAAGTGGCTATTGAAACACACAGTGACATTCACATAGCCTCACCCAGCAGATTTTGTTTCAAGTGCACAAGTTCTGGCCAAAGGAAAGTTCAAGGCAAAGAAATACAAACATGGGTTCTGCTCCCCAGCTGAAATCCATCCTGTGTGTAATGGTTTTCCCTACAAGTAAGGCATAGCGGTTCAAGTGCTACATTAAATGTAATCAAACAATGGGAAAGAAAACCACCTGTGAACCCTTTCCAGAAAAGTACTTTATTAGGGAGGATAAAAAGCACTGTTCAAGCAGTCTGAATAGGCATGGTCTTCAACGCTGTCAGGCTCCTCGGGCTCAAAGTCGTCCGGGTCTGGGGGCAACTGGTCAGTATCTTCATCGGAAGTGGAAGGGCGTGTGAGGATTATCCGAGGTATCTTCAGCAAGATGCAAAAGATTGCAGAGAAAAGAGTCAGCTCAAGAGCAGGGAAGTGTTTAAAGGGGATATTTTAAAGGCACAGGGGAAGCCAGTGATGAGAAAAACATGCAGGAGATGTAACATCACTGGGCTTCCCAACAGGTGAATTGTTCTATGCCAAAAATTGCATTGATAATTAAAGCAAAACTGAGATAAATTCCCTTTTCCTCTCATTAGCTGATTTTTAAAAACAACTTCCATAAGAAAAAGAAGGAAAAAAAAGATAAAAAGTTCTTTAAAAAATAAATACAAGTAAATATGAAAACTATACATTTACTTTTTTAAACTTCATTATTCATTAAATTCATGCATCTAAAACCAATAAAGGATTAAAGACCATAAAGCATATAAATTATTGAACTTTGGAAAATTACATATTTTAGTTTTTTAATGAGAAAGTATACTTAAGGGAAATATTAAGACAAAATATCAGTTGTAACTAGTTAATAAATGTGCATACATGGATTTGATTCATATCAATGTTTTGGCCAAAAAACTTTATGTTCTTTGAGAACCATATTGTAATGTTTTAATATTAATTTAAACGCTGTAACTGAGAAAAGAGAAGAATGTCAGGTTCTTTAGGTATAGCCAAATAATACATCAGCAGCAGTTTCTATCAATGAATGGATTATTAAAAGTTTAACTCTGATGCGTAACAAGTCCTACTTTTTACTAATATTCAAAAAAGTTTAACATGTAACGAAAACAGACATAACAGTAAATTGACATATCTAATGAGCATGTAATACAATGTATAAGAAACTGTCCATCTTACCAGTAGTCTGAAAATTTTCAGGAAAGGTAGTATTTCTTATTTATCAGCTACTTTGTTCCATTTCTTCACACTTTATAGGAAGGTTCAATGATGACACCACACAATTCAACCATTCATGTTTTATTCCCTTGCTGTACATTATGTGATTCAGGAAATGCCACAAGCACATAGCGGGTTTGTGGCTGTTCAGCTAGCCAGCCCGTAGGTTTCTGCGTTGAGGTAAAATGGACTATTCTGCAGGCTCCAGGACTGCACCAGCTCTGCCTCCACTGACTGTCAGGGGCCCTGGCACCCCCCCTGCTCACGGGCAGGCTCACTTCACATAGATACCAAAACGCAGGTGTTATCCTGGAGCTGACTCTCACCCATGATAGCTGTAAACTAATTTAAAAACCAGGTATAAATTTAACTATGTTCCCAGGTGTATTGAATGCCCAATTATATATATATATTTTTTTTTCCTTTTGCTTAGACTAAGGAGGACACAGTTCTGGAAGCTTTTCGTAACATACATAGATCAGAAGTACTGGCTGAACTAACAGCTTGAGGAAAGATTTGCTTCTGCTCTGGACACCTGACAGTATTTACAAGCTTGCCATGAACTGGATTTTTCTCTTGGCTCTGTTCATTGCTGAAAGATGTTTCTTTCTCAGTGATAGCCAGCAGACAGCTGCTTCGTGCTACAGCAAATGCATGTCCTACACGTGCAGGTGGTGCACTGGGTCATACATTGAAAATCTGACACTTCAAAAACTAGCGCAGAGGTCTAGGACCTATCTGAAGTTACCTGCAGAAGTATCCAGGACCAGGCTTTGAATTTCATTGAGCTGTTTGTTCAAAGCTCAGGGAAGAGCTTGCTTTCTGTACTGGTTCCACTTGAAAACAGACGCATACGTGTCCCCAGGACCACGCGTGCATCGCACTAGTGAGTGTGAAGGCAGAGTTGCCAGTACTTCTCTTTTCTTTTGAAGAGTAGCCCCTAGCCAATTTGAATGTCAGCTATTGAAGTACTCTTTATCAGCATGGTTTCTGCTCCCCAGTGATCCCACTTGCAAGGAATGAAATCCAGCTCTCTAATACAGCTTTTCTTCAAACATTTCATTACTTCTGAAATCTGATTCTTTCATGTTATCTTTCAAATATTATGACAGGATTAGGTCTTACAATCACAAAGTGAACTGAATCAATTAAATGGAAAAGGGGGAAAAAAAAATCTAGCTGTTGGTGAGGTATAATCCCAAAATTTAAACTAATAACATGAAATTATTGTGGGTTATTCCACTCCACCACCACCTCCAAACATACACACTCAATTTTGATTTGGTACAAAAGTCATCTGGAGTCTTTTTTTTTAGGTACCCCGAAATATTCCTTATTTTAGAGACCATTATTCACTTTAATTATCACAAAAACAATTAGCCCTCCTCTATTTTTTTTTAATTAAGTATCTACATCCAAAAGAAACATAAATCTGGGATTGTAACAATATCGCTAGAGAAATGAATCCCATAGGATGCTTCATTCTGGCACAAATACTCTCCCTGTGTTTGTTCAATACACCGCAAGCCGTAGTTAGGCTTTCACAACTTTCCCGAAAACTTATCTCATGTCCTTGATGACACACTCTCTCCTCCACCCACGGTCTGACAGCCTGCACACCTCCAGTGCCTGAGCTGCGGCAGAGCCTCTGGAGGACATCTGCCCCCGCTGGCAGCAGGGCTTTCCCACCAACACCTCTGGTTACACTACCAGTTAGACAGCCGCCTGCCCACCGGTTCATGCTTGTCCAACATTTCTACAGTAATCGTATCAGCCTCTTCCATTAAATAAGTGGTGCTGGGGGAAGTCTTTCATCTAGGTCTTTCATGCCGCTGCAGATAAAGAGGAACCGGCACCAAATCACAGAATCACAGAANGCTGAAGGGCACCTCAGCCCCCAAGTGCTGCAGAGACTGGAAACCTGTGCTCCCCAGAGGAGAGTGGGCTCAGCTCTGGTCTACAGCAGTTCCTCTGTGTCCTCTCCAGGCAGATGAAAGCTCACATATACGCCTACTCATCCCGATTTGGAAACATACTGCCGAGTTTCTCTAACAAACCAAATATTCTGGTTCAACACAGCCGTGTCCTCCGTCCCTCTGCTTTCTGCACATCTGCCTGACCACTCTCCTTCTGAAGCCCCACGTGAACCCATACTGCTGCTGTCCCCAAACCCACCACTGCTCCTTCCTCTGTGGCCAATCGTCCTGCTCCACGCCTACCTGCCCGGTGAGGTGGGGACAAGCCCTGATTTCCTCACAGCTGAATCATCAGTACCAATGACAAAACAAACCTTGGTTGCGGATTGTGCCACCTACACAAGTGCAAATTGAGAGCAAACTCAGTTAGGTAACAGAGTAGTCATTTGCCCACGATCTAATTCAGTGAAAAGAGACTCAGGCTTCTACTTTCTCTCTCCTAGCATCAAAAGTTACCAATTAATCTCCTGTAAAAAACCCCAACACAAAAAGGATGTAGGAAGCACACACCAGTTCTAACCACAGTGGCCTTTCCATCTCCACCTAACTATCCCCTAGAAACACAGCACTCTCCATCACTGCCTTCACATTCACTCTGCCTCCAGGAAAACCACCATCTCAGCTTTATCAGTTTCCTTTCCTCTTCCAGTTTTGTTTTTGAAAAAAACAAACAAACAAACCAACCAAAAAAAACCCAAAGTAACAAAGCTCAACAACACTAAACTTGCATTATCTTGTGTTCAATCCTTTTCGCAAACCCAGTGCTTCTCTTCCCAGAATCCCAGGGGGATTTTACCCTTGCTTTCAGATTTCCATACTTATCTTCATCGACCGCAGCTTCAGCCTATTAAACAGGCAAGCTTTTCTTTAATATTCAGACGTACATTTCCTCATCCACCACAACTGAAGGAAGATAGATGAGCAGATTTCATGTGAAAAAAAGTTGTCACAGCAAAGAGGAAGCCAACTACCTCCACTGCCCATTACAGGGCAAGACAGAGACATTTAGCATTGAAACAAGGAAAGTTTTTCCAGCACGAGCTTGAGAGTCGCTTGCCTAAGGCACGTGGGAAGGTGGAATTTCCATCTTCTACCAGTAACTCTTCAGAAGAAGTTCATCCTGGTGTAGAAGTACAGATTATCCAGGATCCTACGTTTTTCCATTGTTTTACTGAATAGCATCTGAACATGTTTAGAATATTTCTGTTGAGATCACAAAGTCCTCCTACTCACTTTCCATCATCATGTTCTCATTATTAAAATGATACCTGAAGTACCAGTCAATCTCAAATAAGCAAAATATGCAAAACATCTTTTCCCTGAAAAACGTATAATTAGTAATTTGAAACAGGTTACTCTCTTCCTTTTTCCCCTGAAAATACCTTTTCAATGCCTAAAAAGTAAACTTCACAAAGGACATCTCCTGTACCAAAACCAATGTCTTCACTATGGGAATTTCTTTCACTATTGTTGCAGTTTTTTCTTTGTTTGTATCTTTCTTACATTTTTTCAAAATAACCACTAGGACTTTGGACACAAAAAAGATTCACTAAAAAAAAAAATCAGTTTTGTCTAAATCAGGCATAGCTAAAAATAAAATTATTTCAGACACTCTCATTTAATGGAATTACCACTCTCTATTGAAAGTTGGAGTCCTTCAACCAAAGCACAGGCAGGGGCTGTGTGTGCACTCCTAGTCCACTGCAGTAAAACAAACCCGTCTAAATAACATGGAGCAATTCAGCTGCAGTGTTGGCTGCAAAAATTCTTTCATACTGAAACAGGAAAGGAACAAACCCACAACTAGCTATGATGCTTCAGTTGAAAGTATCTCCTTAAAACATGATAAATGAGATGCTTTACCTACAGGTTAAAACCCAATAATTTTTAACTTCTGTTTGTACACAAAAACTACCCTTTTCCACTTCTAATAACAATGTTTGTCCAAAAGGTTGCAGAACAGTCCATAAAGGACAGTCCATTATGTCTTTTTCTAACCAAAACCAAAACCAAACAGAACAAACCTCACAATCTTTTTCCCTTTTACAAGCCTTTCCTTCCGCCTGACCTCCCCCCTCACAGGTCCATTCTCCAGCCTTAGCAAAAGAAGGAAGCTAGCTCTCAAGGCAGGAGTCCCAGTTAAAGCCCAAGCTTCACATGAAAGGTGCAACCAGCAGTGACAGGGCAAAGCACGGCTGAGAGCCAAGCCAGCTGCTGGGGAGAGTGGCTATGAATCGGAAAGCGATAGGACACACGAAAGGCCCATGTTTGGAAGAACAAGGGCAGGGGGAAAGGATTTGGACTGGCCTTTTGGAAGAAAACCAGACATACTTTTAACCTGCGTTCAAGCAGAAAATATTCCCCAGCTGGAAAGCACCTCTAGCAGGGAAGCCTGCCTTGTTCAACTCCATATATCTAAACAGTACATATTTTTGAAATTTGCCTTAACAGCTGATCTTCACTGACACTAGTACAAAGGCTGGTACCCTTCAGCTGGTGGGACAAGAGGGAAAAAAAACAGTCTACCCAGCGGAGAGCATTTGCAGAGACTTGCATAAATCTCGTGAATAAATAATGTTATGATTTCATACACAATTTTACCTTTTTTTGTCATCACTGGTAATAGCAATAGTATTTTAGACTTGAACAACAGGAAATTCAGACTTCTTGCTAAACAATGAAAATATGCTTTTGCTAGATGCAAAAGGTTGCATTTGGTAACTACTGTATTCATAAAAGGAACTAAATCAAATTCGGAGTGAAGAAGAGCATTTAATCATGCCTGAAAAAATGTTACACAGTTGGATTTTTAAATAATAGTCTTAAAAAGAAGATGCCAAAATGTAACCAACAAGAACAGCAAAGAACGGGCTGATCAGCTGCTGGAGGGTTCAGACAAAACTGGCATCTGGTGGCTTTGTTAATTAAAGTGGTGCGACGCTTCACTCCTGAAGACAGAGACAATGCACAAAAGCAGCCTTCTCCCCAAAAGAAAACATACGGGAAATACAAGTTAAAGAGGGAGAAAGAGCTCTACTTAATTCCTTGTGCATTCATCACCCACAAGTAATCTCACAGCTGGGGGGAGCAGGCAAGGCAGCCAAGGTGTGGTGGGGAAGGCGACAGGGGCAGGGAGAGAAGGGGGCATGCCAGGCTTGCCAGAGGGACAAAACCACTTAACGCGCAGCTGTATGAATTTGTAAACCCCATCTAGGCATTCAGCACAGCTTCCCTTTATATAGCGTGTCACCAGAAACATTTTCATTGACACATGTTTTATGGAGCGCCCTCAGCACTCCTGGTCTTGGAAATCCCAGGCTGCATGGCTTTCCCCCAGGTGCTACAGGGCTATTTCACTGCTTTCCAGAACTGCAGCCGAACTCCAGAAATTGTGAAGTCGGATGGAGGGAGAAGTATAAACCTCTCCCCCACCCTGGTGAAGATAAATCTAGCGTCAGGCACCCAGGGCAGCAGAAGACATCCGCACAAGGAAAGTGGGGTGGCCCTGGCTGCTGAGCTCCGGGAGCAGCCAGATCCTCACAGCACCTATTGCTGCCCAGGGCTGGGAGAGGGGAGCACGTAATTCAGTTCGTCCTTATACTTGGAGCAGCCTCGCTGCTCTCGAGCACTGCCAAAGACTTGCACCTCAGCTTTGGCACCGTGTTTTTGAACACACTGCCTCAGTTTTACGTGCAGCAGCCTGGTGAGGGCCCTGAGCAGGGCCTACCCCACCCGCCCGGCCCTCGTCCTCGAGCTTGTTGCTCTTCCCACGCTGTGCCTGGTGAGCTACTCTGCAATCTAATTCAGCTCAGTGTGATTTACTGGAGGTTCAATGCACTAGACAAGAGCCCCTCTAAAATTTTCTCAGTGGGAATTTTCTAGAGATTGGTACATTTAGAGGCCAGGTTTAAAACTGGGTATTTTCTCCCCTTGTTATTGGAATAGGAAGAGCATGCCTTGAATGTTTTATGTGTCTGCCAGTGTGTAGTATGTATAAGATTTGGGCATGTCATTCCTTTCTGCTCTTCCTGTCTGGCAGTTCAGTGCCTCCCAAGGGCAATGCACAAGGCAAGGAATGTGGAGTTCAGTCAAACTCACTATCGCATTTCGTAGCGGACAAAACCAAAAGATCAATGTCCATCGTGTCATATCTGCAGTGCCCTCGGCTTTTATATGATTCCAACTGCTTATGAAAACCATCCTTGCTTCATCTTCTAACGTTCCCCTGGATAGTGACTTCCCTGACACTGGAACCTGATATTTCAATTTTCATCTAAGTGCTTTCTGTGTAGTCATTTATGGCCTGATGCTTTAAAAACATTGAAGAAAATGCATTGCTTTGATCACATCAGGGACTGAAAAGGTACTGCCCCCATAAGCAGTGCTGCCCACAGCCCAAGTTACCAGTCCTTTGATTTTGAAGAAAGCCCTTCACCTCTGTGAAAGGCAGTGGTCGCACCTGAACGCCCGCAGGAATTCAGTACCGCCTCCTCCCCTGCTGAATTTCTGCACAGGCCATGAGGATGCCTTTCACAAGGGGAGATGTCGCTCATCATTTGCACAGTTGTTCAAATATTTATCCTCTTTTATTCTCAAATGGTAAGCTATGTCCTACAGCATGATTCCAGGTGCCTTGCTTGAGTCTGCTTGGCTCTTTTGTGTATTTTTGTTTATATTGTCTGCAGTACTTATATTGTCTACCACATGATGGGTTTACATTGTAGATTTTTTTCCTTTAACTTTAAGGTATTTGAATACGGTATCTTGAAAAGATCAATTAATGACTTTTCTTTTTTTTAAAGGTTTTTCCTACTTAGTGTTGTTAATCACATGCTCTGCAAAATTCAAGTGAAGTGAGCCAATTCTGACCAAGTCCTATGAGAAAACTACTTAAAATGAAGGGAGGAAAAAAGATACACTGTGCAAACAGAAGCATCTGTTTGGAGCAGGAACTTAATCCCAAATTCACAAAAGAAGTTCCCTAAACACTACACTATGGAGGTAAATACAGTGCCGATACCAAACACCTTTTGTCTTTCTTCCTGACTCAGAAATACTCAGTTACTTAGACAAAAGAGGAATCAAACCAGCAGATGAAATGGAGAAAGAGATGCAGATAGGTGCTTACAGTCCGCTGAAGTTCACACAATCAGTACAGGGTTAACTAAGCCAACAAGGCTGCGCACAGGCTTCTTTGCAAGGGTATATAAACCTGCACAAGATGCAAGGCAGCAAGGATTCGGACTTCTGACTTCTAAAACTAACTTACCTTATCAGAATAAAAAATAACAACATAAAAATACCAACACCCTCACCTGACAAGATCAAGAGTCATGAAAATGTTCTGGAGAAGAGATAAAGCAGTTCTTCATAAAAAACCTGAGAACTGAAATATCATGTGGTGTTATGGGAACAGGTCAATCAAACACTGTCTGTGAGCAAGGTCTTTATTGTTTGAAACAAGTTTCAGAAGAAATCTGTCTTTGATGATGATAGGGACATTCTGAATCCCACTTTAGTTGTCTTCTTTTATAGTGCTTCTCTGACCTGAGTATTCTACTGGTTTTGCTTTAAAATTTAAAAAAGTAAGACAATGACTAAAGAAACACACAATTAAAGAAAATAACATGGTAAGAATTGAAGTGAAATACTAGATTGAGATATTTAAGGGATTTCAAATTAATTACAAAGTATCTAGTATCCTTATGATGCTGACAGCCCTAAAAATGGATCAAAGATGACATTACGATGCATGTCATGAACTGATACGAGATGCTGAAACCCATCAACTCTCTGCATTCAGTCAGACAAAATCCATTGGGAATTTCAGTCAGAGCTTGAACAAATATATTTTTGATGGAGAAAGATTGCGCAGAGTTGGTTCTATGTTTGAGAGGATAAGTAGGAAACAAGGAGCAGAGGGTAGAAGACAGAAGAATAAAGAACTATAAATAAAGACTCCAGAATCAAAGCTGAAGTTCCTTCTGTTAAACTGATGATGTTTATATCATCAATTTGTTTTTCCTCTGTAGTTAGACATGCAATATTTTACATGCAGTCTGAGAGTAGATAACCATATCTGTTGTGGTTCTAATCAGTTATATATCGATGCACATCTTTACATAGATTTCTTATTTTAAAATTACCATTTTAAAATTCAAAGACTCAATTTAAATTCAATTGATTTTTTTGATATATATATGTATATACAGTGATAGGACAAGGGGCAATGGGTTCAAGCTGGAACATAGGAGGTTCCACTTGAACATGAGAAAAAACTTCTTTCCAGTGAGGGTGACAGAGCACTGGAACAGGCTGCCCAGAGAGGTGGTGGAGTCTCCTTCTCTGGAGACATTCAAAGCCCGCCTGGATGCGTTCCTGTGCGATCTGATCTAGGTGTTCCTGCTCCGGCAGGGGGATTGGACTGGATGATCTTTTGAGGTCCCTTCCAATCCCTAACATTCTGTGATTCTGTGATATTAAACCAAGTAAAGTAAACAGATTCCATATTTTTGAGGTGTGATTAGCACAACTGAGAAAAGTTTACCAAATACAGTATGTAAAAAAAGTATATGATTTAATTAAAGTTCTAGGGCCTTTAGATTTCAATAAAATAATCATAATTAAAACTGAGGGCAATTCTCATTTTTCCTTTGCAAAACAATGATTCAGAGTGAAAAAACTTTTCATTGTCCAATTAATTACAGATCATTCACACTGTCATGAAATGTTAAAGCTGGCCCAAAGACTTTGGAATTGAGTTTGGCTGAATGAGTTAATGATTCAAATGAGCCTGTTAGAAGAAGTTAGAGCCACCAGGCCTATGGAGAAGAGAGGAAGCTTGAATCTGGCAGCAGCACCACCTTCTGTAATGTCAGAGCACTAGGCTCAGAGATGGGATGGGGAATGGCAAGAGATGGCTACAGGGCTATGGCTGGAAAGTAAGAGACAAATATTACCATCAATAGCATTTGCAAAGAGGATGGTGACTAAAATTCATTTAAAATAAATAGATGAAGACAGATTCTCTGCTGGAGGGCAGGAAGCAGTGATGACATGGAAGAGAGGGAAAAGGAAGATGGGCACCATCCAACACATAATTCACCTTTTGCAGGAAGAATAATAGGAGCCTTTAGCTTCTTTGCCACCATGTTTCTCTCCTTCCCTCCCTTGATGTAAATGCACCCATCTTCTCTTTAAACATAGTCAGAACTATGAAGGAAACAAACCTTCCTCAACTCCTAGCAAAGAAGGTTCTCCATTAAGGTTCTACTGCCGTTCTCCTTCTCTGGACATGCAAAGTGTGTCCTCCATAAGAAGACAGGCTGTAAACATTTTTTGGATAAGACAGTGGGGAGTAAGAGGAACTTCACCAGAGTAAACTCAGAGCAAGCACAGATGAGATACTGACCAGTTCCCGAGAAAGCGGGCTACTCCTCAAAATCTCATAATCGCCAAGACTGATGAATGCTGCTCTAGGTTAAAGGCAATAACATACACAATTTGCTACAGCACAAAGATTTTGATTAAAAAAATAACCCCAAACAGAAATACAAATGTTTCTTCATGAAAGAACTGGCGCATTAGCTAATTCTGACACTTGAGACATCTTCAGCCTGTTGACTCCCTCCATGCACCATGCTCCAAGGTAAGTAGCTTGGTCTAATCTGCCTACTTCTCCCCTTAAAGATGAAAAACTTTAGAGGGAGGTATTATTTTCCAAGAGGCATACAACACTGAAAAAATGGTCATTTCCTCTTTTTGGCTGAAAACACTAAAAGTCAGATACTACTGCAACAGATCCAGGTCACTAGCAATGTGTGAATCAACCCTTTCAACAGTGGTTCCTCCAAGAGGAAGCCTTGTGCTTCCTGCAATGCAGGTTAAGACCATAAGAAACAGCTACCAAGTAAATCTGTAGAAAAAAAAAAATACGGAAGCATTTTCAACTGGAAAATAAAACTCGTTTAAATGTTTCACAGGATGATGTTGCAGGCCAGAGGCCTCGAAATAAGTTTCTTTAAAGCAATTGAATAGAGGAGTCCATCAAAAGTTGCAGCTTAAGCCCAACCCTTCTTAAACAGTAATCCACACAGGAAACCAGAAGAAACCACATTTGCATAGTCTATGTGCTTATTTTTTAGTCAATCAACAAATCACATTATTTATAAAAATGAATGTGGTCTTTTATGTAACAGATGAACTTTTGTTTTTTGCCATTAGCTGGGTTGTGAGTGGTATTCCTGGACAAGCATAAAAAAGGCTGGAAGAAGAAGAATCAAACAAAGCATTCCTCCAGCATTTGCTGTAGGAGAATGTTGCTTTTGTTGCTTCCTTGTACTTCAAGCTTAGTACAAGTAGGATGTTTTTTGCCCTTAATCAGTCAGATACCTCGATCTTACTGTATCTTCCCAGGAAAGCTGTAATTTCAGGTGTGCAGGCAGATGACTATGACTGGAATAGGTGTTCAGAGAGTTGAATTTTTTTACAACAGTTCACAAAAGTGAATCAGATTTCTAAAAGCCACCCTACGGGCTCAGCCATTTCCTTCTGTGACATGTGTGGTACGCTTAATCTTGTCTGATCTCAGTCACCTAAAATACAGGTATGCAGTCATGTCACACAGTTTCCAGTCAAAAGATAAAAACCATCACACCTCCAGGTAGCAGCTCAAGCTCTCCCTCCTAAAAGAAGCACCCTGGAGATGCTGCTCCTTCCATTAGCTAGAGAGGGACTCAAGACAATGAAACAAACCCTTAATCTGGAGAGAAGGGACACCACCCTTAAAGTCCCCAAACCAGAGTGTTTTAAAAGCTCTGGTCTGTTATGCTGGTGCTTAACCAGGAGCTGAGTTCCTCCAGAAGCCACGTCCTGGGTGCAGGGACAGCCATTTAAACACATAGTGGGTCACGGGTCTTTGGTACATGTTCTTCTACACAGCCACTCACAAGTGTTGTGCTAATCTTTACCATCCTTAATTGCTTTAATGACAGACAACACAATGTACTTAGCTAAGCACGATTCGCTATTCACTGTGGCCATCTTACTGTTATGACATGGTTTCCTGTCGGAAAGGGGCTGCCCTTGGATGAAGCTCCAGTAGGATCAGCATCAAGGGTGTCAGGTTCTGAAACGAGGGATGCCTTTAAAAACAAAGCAGCAGAAATGTATATTTTTATTCCGAACACTGTTTAAGAAGAGTAATACCCTCCCTCTCAGGTTAGTATACAAATGCTTGGCCCTCTTGTTATATCTGGTTGCATAAGGAAAGCAAATAAATTACAATTCTTGCTGTTCCTAATTTTTGATGAACACACTGTATATTTGAACAGTTGAAATGGTCAGTTCAAGAATAAGAAGTAGTAACACATAGTCTCAAGAGAAAAATCCTGGTTATTTGTACACAGATTAGTCCTGTGGTCAAAATATCAGGACCCGTACAGCACACCTGAGTGTACTAATTCCACCTCATCTCCCACACATACAAAAGCAGAGACTTTCTCCCTACATTCTTTAAATAGATGAAAGATTCTGCCATCTTGTGGGAGACAGAGAAATCATAACTGTTTGTAGGGTACCAACAGCAGAACAGCATGAAACAGAAATTTGTTCTCTTTTTTCACTTGTTTCACTATTCAGTAAATGAACAGACATCAGCAGCTAGTGTATTTCAAATAGCCCACAAAATAACAATGAATTTTAACCTAATAAAGGAACCTGAGCAAAGCGGTTCATTTTTAAGATACTGAGTTTACCAGAAACTGCTCAGAAGTTAAAAAGGTACAGCAACTAGAAATTCTGATTTTTTCCCTGATGATCTGATAATGTGAAATATGTAAAGAATTATTTAAATTCTCTCACACCTTTTAAAATACAAAAATTACATACAGATAATCCTTTCATAAAATAAAAGGTAAAATGACACAGAATTTTATCCATAATTAACCTTTTAAAAAATGTTGAACTACCTTTCATACGTGGATTGCGGAACACAATCCTCTACAAATAACTCTATAGCATAGTTTTACAAAATTAGTAGATTAACTTATCATTAATTTGTCTTTGGCTGATATAGGTTGTATCCTTATTCCTGGCAATTTAATAGGCATACAATATTGCTTGCTCTACCCTACCTTAATTCAACAAGGTGAATGCTGGAGTAAAAACTATTAATTTAAGCAATTATAAATGCCAGTTTAAGAGAACACGAGCTGAAAAAAAATGATAGACCAGATTCACCTCAAAGTAATTTTGTAGAGGCTCTCCTCCCACTCCACCTTTCCCAGCAGGTGGAAACCAAACAGCAGGTCAAAAATATATATCACAAAACTGTACATGATCACCACTGCTCTTGGGAACCTCTGAAGCTCAATGGAGTGGCTTCTGCTAAGAAAGACTAGGCTTGAGGTGGAGCAGCCCAAGAGACACATTTATCCCTTGGCACTGTAAACTTCCATCAAGGGAGTTACTTTGAGCTCTTCTCTCACAACCAAAAATTACCTCAGAGAAACAAGCTCATCTAGTTTATATTTCTTTGTAATAACTGGAGTGAACTCCTCTAGTAAACATAACACAATGTCATCAGAAAGCTTCTTGGGACAAGTACAACTGCATTTGTGCTTACATAACTGCTTACTAAGACCATTATTTTCCTTTACGAATCAGTCAGTTAAGTGAATATTTTGTTAAGAACTTTGAACATAAAGGTCTGAAAACAAGCCTACAATAAGAACGAATTCAACCTGCTATAACTTGTTTATAATGTAGTTTGAGAAGCATCTGAAAAGCTAAGGCAAGCCTAAATCTAGATCTCAAATTCCCCAACTCTGATTGATTTGATTTAAAGATAACAGCAAGAGAACACACTCTACACCAACAAACAACTCGTTTACCTCTGCTGCTCTGTCTCCTGTTTGTACCCCAGCCAAGTCTGCTGGACCATCTTTTGGCAGTCGTGCAACCATGATCCCCTGGTAACACAAAAGACAGGTTTCAGACCTGACATAGTTTCTTCCATTGTTCTTAGATGTAACAAGCAAATGGGAAGTAATTAATCTTCAAGACTTTTTGTTCTGCTGCCTCTATTAAAATAAAAACTAAGTGTCTTAGCACATTAGCGAGGAAATAAAAGTCTCCATGGCTGACGTGTACAACAATGAACAAAAGTCATTAATTGTTTACACTGCGCCATGGGGGACAGACCAGGAAACAAGGATTTATTTAAATGATAATCAAGTGGGATGTGAGAAATATTTCTTTCAAATCAAGTTAGCTCCTGGGAATGAGCAAATGGGATGGGAGAGGCATGTGAATTACCAAGGGATTGACCCCAAATTGAGGTGAAAAATGGAAACTAGCCAACAGTGGTTCAGCCATCAGGCTGTCTTTGGAAAGTCATTGGTTTACATCGGGTTTTCTCTCCAAATAACCATCTCCAGGAGCTTTCCTATCAAAATCTAGTCCTGATTTCTGCTTTGTGAAATAAGTTACCCATATTTCCCCTTATTAGCCTTATAATGAAGACCGTGATGTAACATTAAGGACAACCTCAAAAAGAAAACAACAAAAAACAATATTTTCAAAGAACTGCTCATTAGTCTCTTTCTAACGATTACTAGATAAATTTTGAGTAATGAAATGCACCTCATCATTGTCTTTACATGGAGATGAGCCCTTTCCACCAGCAATGCTAATGCCAAGACTCCCCATTTGACTGCACACAGTAATGGTTATCTGGAAAAGAATGGCAATGGGTAAGTGGCCTGATTAGCAGAAACATTGCCTATTAGTTACATGAACAATGAAAATCTACCTCCCGCCCTGAACACCAGCCCCTACAGAGCTCAGCCAAGAGAGAAAATGGTGCTATTCTTCAACACTGGCACACGCAAGACTAGTCTTTTCAACAACACCAGGAATGCATTATTCCCCTAGGTTTGAGAGTCACGCCCAAAGCGTACAAGGCTCTTTATAAGGCTGCTGACCAAACCAGTTTCATAAACCCCACCAATTTACTGAGCATTCATTATGGCAACAATGCCAGTACACAGGAGGAGTGAAAAGTAAACATTTTTTGATAAGTTTATGAAAAACCTCTGCTTTGAAACCTCATCTACGGTCTGATTTGCTTACTCTCAAACTCTTTTGAGAACAGATAACTCAATCTGAGCACTATTAGGATAATTTCCTTTTCTTTAAA
This sequence comes from Syrrhaptes paradoxus, assembly GCA_013400615.1. Taxonomy (NCBI): domain Eukaryota; kingdom Metazoa; phylum Chordata; class Aves; order Pterocliformes; family Pteroclidae; genus Syrrhaptes; species Syrrhaptes paradoxus. The sequence continues at coordinate 314,278 of VZTO01000038.1, forward strand.
CAGGCTTTCTGCATGTATGTGTTACTCTGACAAAAGATTGACTTAAAAGTAAAAATATCAAGAAGCTTTTAAAAAAACAGCATAAACTGCAATCTACCTAGACTATTCTCCTGTTGTTATCAGCAAAAATTTGGTACAAGATTTTGGTTTTTTTTAATTTACAGAATTCACAACAAAGGTCAAATAAAAATTAGCTTCAAATTCCAAAGACAGCTAATATTTAAGTATTATTCCCCCCAGTTGTTGGGGTTTTTTTTTTTAGTATATAATACGCTTGTTAGTAAATAATAATTGTGCTAATTGCTGAAACAGCAATCACATTAAATCTAAGGAACACCTTGCCGTGGTGTAGTTTAATCTGAATTTTCACTGATTTGGTTCATATCTTCAAGACACTTCAGGCCTGAATAACTTGTTACTTTTTATAATTAAGACTATTTAAACACAGCTGCATTTTGAAATTTGACAAATGTATGCAGTTACTCTTGCATGTATAACATACTCATCTGAAATTCCTAATTTTAAAAAGGCATTAAAATACCCTATTAGTCAAATGAAAACCACCCTGCCAAATGTCGCTTAGACTTAGCATTACCCGCATGCTGGAGACTTTCACAAGCCCGTGATTCCCAGCAGCACTTTGGTGACGGGTCCCAGCACGGATGCCACACTGGCAGACCTGCGACCCTGCTGACGCAGTGCTATTCTGCATCTCCGCTATTGCCAGAGCAAGGCTGATGAGCCACGGCTGTTTGCCCCAAAGCCCCCTCCCTCCTGCCCCCCAGGCAGGCAGCAGAGCAGAGGTGTGATCTGTACTGGGCCATTCCTGGGAGCCAGCCCATAAGGCATGTTTCCTCCTCGTGTGCTCCAGTATGCCAAGATGGGATATATCCTTTGAGTTCAGAGAATAGCTTTCTCCATAAAACTCCGCCCACATCTTGCAGTTCTTATTGATAAATTTCCACCTGAACATTCCCATCCCTCTTCACAGGACAGAGGCTTTCTCGTGCTGTGAGGGTAAGGCCAAACCACGGACCAAGTGAAGACTTAGCTAAGTGCCTGCCTGCACACACCCTTGGCTTGATCTTACAATAATCTGAAGCTGGATATGCAAATGAGACAGTATCAAATGGCTACAAAGAAAGGTTTTGTTTTGTTTTTTAAACAGAAAACTCCTTTTCCATATGAGCCAGTGGGAGCAAGGACAAACCTCAGCTCACACTCTGTGAAAGATAAGTCTCCTATCCACCATGCATTGTCCCCACTTCTTTGCATCTTTTACAAACTGCCTCACCCAAGAAGCGCATGATGCACAGACCCCCCAGCCACAAGCCCAGCCCACGCAGCAGTTCAATACCTTCAGTGGGGGCTGCGGTGCATCCACCACCCTGGATTCCTCCGGGAACCAGCTGCTCTCGTGGGGCAAGGTGCCTGCTGCCGAGACAGGTGGCTGCACCTTAGGGTTAGTCCCTGGAAGAGTCTTCCCCTTCATTGCCGACTTGTGCTTTTCTTGAAGAGCTGGTCTAGTATTTCTTTGATCTCTGATGCTACTGTCGGTATCAAAAAGGCTGCCAGAAAACTTGGAAATAGGTTCCTAGGGGTTAGAGGCAAAAAAGGTAAACACAGCAACAGCAAGGAGAATACCTATCTGATACCCAGACCCTACCTGCGGTACATGGGATTTGTTCCTCTTTATCACATTGCTGTACATTAGGACTTGTTTCACTGAAGACAAAACTGCAACTTTAAAGCAAATGTATAAGTATTTTTTTTTTTAACCATTATTTCTCTGGGCATAGTTTTCTCTCAGTGTAGGGGTAGAAACTGTGGGAATGGGGAGAGGACTGGGATTCATACAGCCTTTCCCGAGATCTCCTGGCACACACAAGCACATATATAGCACGCATACACCCAACCAAATCCTCTGATGCCCTAAGAAAAGGATGGAGCATGGGAATGAGGCTATTTTGGGCAGCCTCTGGCAGCTCAGGAGTACTGAAACCACTGTCCCAGAGCAAGGACCTACACACATGAGGCAAAGGAAAGGGCTTTCCATACAGAAAAGAAAACATTCCTCACAGGTCCTCAAGGCTCACTTTCTGCTTTCAGGAACACAGGTGTGAGAGGGAAGGCAAGCCCTGACCTTGCATCTATTTCTCTAAGAGAAGATCTTGTTTAAGTAATTGGATTGACTTTATTTAGCTGCAAAGGGCACTGAGTGAAGACCTGCAAACTTAGAGATTTAGGGGTCCACTGCAAGTGGAGTCTCCAGGTGAGGCACGCCAAGGCCTGCCCTGAAGCCTGGCTCTAGCTGTACTTGCCCTGAGATGGAGTGAGGAGCTGACAGTGTCACCCTACGCTCAACCACAAGGGCTTGAAAAGAGAAATACACAATTAAAACACATCCACCAAACTAAAGCTCAGACAAGTTTGACTCCAAAACACAATATTTTTCCAGTTATCACTTATGCTTGGCAAGGTGGTTGAATGAAATTCAGCCACATCCAAATTCTGTTCACATTTTATGGATGCTTTATTCATATTTAGCTGATTTTTGCTCCTTAATTTGATGGGTAAGGTTGAATCAGATTTTCATATTACCATAATCCCCGTATCTTCTGTTGGCAGTCAAACGATGCAGCAAAGGTCAACACCTTTGAAAAGAAACCCCATAAATTTCTTCCTAAACTTGTAAGTTTAATACCAGAAATAAAATCAGTGGCATCACTATAAACAGCTGTGCAGAAACTCCACTGGACACTTTATTTTTCAAACTACATTGGCACTTTCCCCTTTTGGTTGGGATGGCAGGAAGCATTGCCAACCCTGAGGAAAGCACGGCATGATTGCTCCCCATTTTCACCTAAAATTAAACAAAATTAATTTGTTTAGTTTTAACTCACCTAAAACTTCCCTTATCTTTTTCTTTCTTGTGGGAGATTCCTCTTTAACCACCCTGGGCTGACTAACACAGACCCATCAGCAACGCTGCAGTGCCATGGGTGCTGGGGAGAAAGGCCAGAAGCAAGGGCTGGGAGGGGGCAACCAGCAGCAGCCAGGGGCTAGGAAGGGAGCAGAGGTTCTGTCACAGGAGCAGGAGCCCCAATTCCTCCTGCAACTCCCAGCAAACATCTGGAGGAGAGACTTGAAAGGGAAAGGCTGTGAGAATGCAGTCACCTCCTCTTCCCAGGCTACAACCAAGAAGACAGCCAAGCTGCCGCCCAGGTGACAGACACCTGGTGGGTGCAGGCTAGAGAAACTGCAGCATCCAGGGTTTCCCAGACATCAGCACCCTGGAAGAGCACTGCCCAAAACTACACCTGCAGTGGAGTAGCACTGCAGCCCCACTTTTGTGTCCTCCAGTCCTTGGGAGACATTGAGCTTCAAGGGCTGCTAACGACCTGCTTACCTGAAAGAGATGGAGGGATGTTGGGAACCCAGGATGTAAGTAGGAGTAAAATGAAAAACATATGGATCTCATTGCTTAGGTTATTCGTCTTAACCTGCAAGTTGCACAGTACTGTTGGGGGTTGGGTGGATTGTTTAATTGCAAGCAAAGTAAAGGAATAAAACACGATTCTGAACCCTCTGCACAAGCAAGGGCATGCCAGCACAGGCAGTGCAGCCTCCCACTGACACAAAGCGCTCGGCAGCACAGCACTGTGAGCACGTTGCAGTTTCTTGACAGACACACAACATTGTCCCTTCTGACTTCAGGGAGACTACCTACATCCTCATCAGGATCTTCCAGTTCCTCCGCTTCTTGCTCGGGACTGATCCTTCCTTCCCTCCATTTTCCATTAGCAGAGCTGAATTTGTACAGGTTACCACCATGAAAATCTTCCTTTCCTTTCAATGAGGCCCAGCGAGAGCCCTGGGAGCTCCAGTTATGGCCACTGTACAGTTTAGGGGACTTGGGATGCCACTTAATAGAGTCCTGAGAGGAAGATGACAAAAAAAAAAAAGGCAATAAATAGATTTTAAGAAGGTGATTGAAGTACATATATGCAGAAATTGCCTGCCAGGTTCTGCAAGGTATTTTAGTATTGTGTAAATACCAGGTTTCCTCTTTTTACCTTGAGAGGTACCTTTAGTCCCAAAGACACATTTTGCCAGTTAAAGAGCAATATTGGTCATACAAAGAGCAAGCGAAAGCTGCCGAAATTAGTGGAGACCTTCAGCAATTTACACGAGTGTGGAAACAAGCCCACCTTCAGCATTGTGAAGAAAAATTAAATGATCAACAAGAGTCTTCAATAATGCTATACTCAGAAAACTATTCAGAAAACAAACAAGAGTGCTTAGACCTTTAGTGACCATTTCATCTCACATCCGGAGTTATGAAACCTATCAAGTCCCCTTTTTCGCTATTCTTTAAAAAAATGTTCCGTTTGTTGAATGGTCCCAGTAGAAAGTACAATATTAAATTGATGTGTTAAGGTTTGCTAATTTTCAAAGTGATTATAGTCCAGTTTTCCCAAAATGTCCATTAATTATTTACGTCCAAAAACCACCACCTCTCTTCTTCATACACAGAAGTTCATGCATGACACGTTGTGTCAAGGTTGCCCAGATACCTTTATTTCACTGAACTTCAGAAGCCATTTTTCAAAGTAACCTTCATCTTTCTTTCAGGCTTTATTTGAATCTTGCTTTTAAATTTCTTTATGGTGACACAAATCCAATGGCAGAAAGCAGCCTGACACCGTATCAATAGATGCATTAATTCATGCACTCCAACACGGCAAAGAAATGGAGAACACAAGCTAATGAAAAAAATTATCAACAAGCTCATGGTGGGGCAGTCAGAAACACAGTGACTTCCACATTGTTTAAACAGATGTTTGATTCAGATTTAACAATTCTTTAAGCTTCTGTTTTTCCCTTTTCAATGCAAAATGGTTACGTTCACACACATACAGATTTCTTGCTGTTATCAGCACCCCAGATGTCACCATCTCTCTTAGATCTAAGGATAAGAAGAGATAGGACAAGGCTGTTGATGCTGGACATACTGATTCATCATCCCTCAGCTGCTGAAGGAGCTCCTCTTGGGATTCTTCATTTGCTTTTGGTTTTAGTACATCTGAAAAGACTAGGAAATGGACAAGGACAATATCTCAGTGTCTCATTAGATTACATAACTTTCAGTGAGTCTTGAAAAGATCATAGCCCTAACAGGATTATTTGCATTGTATACAGAACACATGACTGGCCTCTATAGGAAATTTGCTGTTTTGACTGCACTGAGACTCAGCGATATCACTGTTCACCGATAAATAGCCAGGATTTCCCGTTATTCTAAAACACATTGCTCAGGACACTCAAGCTGATTGTTGATTTAGTTCATCAGTGAATTGAATGCAAAAGCAGCACAGTCATGACACAGCAGTGGCTCCCATTCCTCCCGACAACTGAAAATGCAAGGCAGGATATCTCCTCATCATTGTTTACACTTGCCTAGAATAAGGAAACACGGGGTACTCTTGAACAGCAGCTTTGTTTCCTATGAATATTAACTAAGTGGATAGTAATTCTGATCAGATCGGGAAATAGCATCACAACTGCAATTGTTTGCTATTGGTTTGGTCTGTTTTACTTCAGAATAGCTAATGTGACACCTCAATATGTCCTGGGTATTTCCAGAGACAGTTTAAATCCTTGTCAACTTTTAAGCTCATTAGGAAGTCATAAAGAAATTTCACTCTAAAAATAAACACAGGTACAGTAAAGCATTTAACTTCTTCCTAGGGAACGTCTCATCCTTGTTTAACTGTGATCCCTAATCCTAAACAACAGCCTCTCAAACCCAGCCTGACAAATTCTGTAGGGCACCCCTGCTCCCCACCTGTCTTCTCCTATAGAAGGATGCTTTTCCTCATGTTGACATACAGCTATAAGGGAAAACCAGTGTCTGTTTCACAGCTCACATCTTCTGGAACCTAAGAGATTTTAGTCTTCAATTTATTCTTGATCTACAGAACTTTAAAGTAAAATAGAAACAAAACAACAGTTCTGGGTAAGAGCTGCTCACATTATCACTACACAATACCATGGGTGGCATTATATGAAAGCAGTTTCACAGTTTGGTTATCTCAATGGCAAAAGATTGAATGGAACAACCAGAAATGTCTTTTAGCCTACATTTGGACATAGGTGTTGTAAGCAAAACAGCCCGTGGATTATGGTTTTGTGAAATAAAATGGAGAAACAAAGCCAATCAATACTGCTGCTGTGAGCACAGGCTATCACTACTTTGAAAACAAATCTTAATCCTTAATAATTTTTTACAACTCGATAATTTTTGATGAAATAAAAGGGGGTGAGGGGTGGAAATATGAAGATAGTGGACTTCTAATCTACAGTTCAGCAGCACTATAAGGTGAGGAACAGACACCATCCAGGGATGGAAGGTACAGCTCTGTTGTATGCTGTGCTTTAATGCAAAGCAACCACTCAGTACATTTATTTGATTTTTTTTTCCCAAAAAAAGCCTCACCCAACTCATTATTAATGTATTAATTAACGCATATTAGTGTAATAATGAAATGTATTACTGAAAATTATGTTAGATGGGCAATCAGCCCTCAAGGTAGAAATCGCAACAATTCAGCTAACCGATAGCTTTATTTTTGGAGCACAAGTCTACTATCTTAAAAAACCTTCACTGATTTTTGAGCTCTTTCTCATTAGATTCAATACTACAGGACCAGGCTTTGAGACAAAAGAGTCTACTGGCAAATATCCTAACATTAAGAGAGAAAAATCAGTTCTCCTTATAGAATTTTACAGATGATGATTGGTCATCTTACTACCTATGTAAGGTAGGAAATTTTTTCTTGTGTTTTTTATACATGGAGAAGCAGCTGAGATCCAGAAAGATTAAAAAGTTTACTGTTTTAAGTCATTAGTAGCAAAGACAGAGTATTTTTACTTTCTCTTTCAAATATTTGGAGTAAAACAAAGGAAAAGGGAATTCAGTATTTAGGACTTTAAGCTTCTTGGATCTTTGGACTGTGGAATGCTGATTTTTTGTAAATACAGAAGAAATGTTCGGGGGAAAACTATTTATCAGCCTCAGCAGTTGTTAAGTTCCATGGAAATACATTTTTCATCTCCCTTCATTAGTAATGATCCTAACTGATTGGTAACAGATCATTTTCTTCCAATATGTCACCAGCAAGTCAGGTGGGCTCCCTTTTTACCTCCTTTCAACAAGTTTTTCATGTTTTCAAATGTTTATGTTCTGTTCTTCAGAACATAAATACTCTTCAGTATCATAACCCTGTATGTTAAGAGGACAAATTGTTCTCACACAGTACAAGGTGTCTGTTCCGATAAGATCTTGCTAATAAATCCTCTAGAGAATGAATTTCCTCTAGGCAACAAAGGTGTGCAAATGCCTATCACCCTAAATCATTTTGGCAAATGAAAAAGAATGCAAAACACCTTAACATTAAAAGCCAAGACATGAAAACCACCCACATTTCTGAAACCATGCAGTGACAATGGAACTGCATGCTTACAGCAACAGCCCGGTCACCACTGGCAAGCAGAAGCCAGTGTTTTCAGTTACCTACAATATTTTAATGGCAATACACCTGCTACTATAATTCAACTCCAACCCCTAAACATACATTATCCCTATTGAAAAAAAAAAAAAGATTTGCTTAAATAGCTTAATTAGTAAATACAGGGAAGAAAATGTCTTTAAAGATATATTTCCTAGAATATAAACTCTTTTCCTTGTAAGTACAACTACACATAACATATTCTACTAATCGAAAATTATTTCAGACTCAAATAAGAATGAAAGCTAAACAAAATGCTGCTGAAACAAAGGCATCCTTGAATGTGCTTTCGCTGTAGAAAAGACAACATAAAAGCTGCCGGAACAGATTATTGAAGCAAACCTTCCACAGGGAAACTTTGCTAGCAGTAAACACACAACTCAATTTTAAACTTAGATATTCAATTATTAACTAGCCAGATAATATTTTTTAATTTCCTGAGGACACCATTAAAAAAAAAAAACATGCTGTAGGTTATCCTAAAAACATCCACTATGCAAATACTCTTCAGATCAGAATTGAAGTTTGCTCCCCTACTGAACAGAAGAAAATCATGAGCAATATTCACATAACCACTCTTTCTGTTAGTAGGTTAGATATTAGTTTGGTTTTAAGTTGCTTGGTGGAAGTCCATGATGTCATCAACAAACTATAGAGAGATTCACTCGTGTTTATAATCATGTAGTGAACGCTTATTCTTCCAGAAACACTCTTATCAAGTCATTTGAAAAACTAATTTTATTTTCAGGAGTCATGGCAAAGAACGGCAGGGAACCCTCCATTAACAAAAGGTCTCGGCATTTCTGATAAATAGTATGCTTCAGCCTCAGTGGGAAGTAGACATCTACAGTGAACCAAGACAGGATCAACCGATGTACTGAAGAACATACTTTAAAAAAACCAAATTACTGGTGTCACTACTCTCTTTTCAAAAGCTGAATTCATGAGCAGCAAGTAGTGAAACCTGTTGAGTAGCTAATTAGCTAAAAACAGTTCACCCAGCACTAGTAAAGCACTAATATTAAACAAGAAGCAGGCTGATCAGCTTGTCCTGGACACAAACAAGTCCTTTGCTGGAAAGGACAGCAGTATGTAAGTTTCCAGTACTCACTTTCCCACAGTATGATCATTATCAAAAATATGCAATGCAAGCCAGAAGAATAATCTCAACACATACATTGTATGGACACTGTGGAAAAAGCCTGGAGCAACACATAGGGGATGGAAAAAATTGTTGCTACATTAACTACAAAAAATGGTAGAAAGAGAGTGTTGTTTGTTTTGGTTTTTTTTTTTTTTCTCTCTCTACTCTTGTAAGAATATGGAATGGTGACTTCCAACAAAGAGAACTCACACGCAGTAACTGACAGGTTAATATTAAATCCACTGCGCCAGTGTGGTCAATTAGTTTTCCCCAATTACCTGTTTAGCTAATAAAGCGGCATACCAGTATTGCAGTGGTTTTTCTTTGCATTACACCCACCTCCCAGAAGACTTACAAAGCAACCCAAAAAGTAGAAAGAAAAAAAGAAAAGTCATACTTACAAAATCATATTCACTACTCAGGCTCCTCAAAGTGCCAGTAAGAGAAAAGGAGTCAAACAGAGACCAGGAAGGGAGGGCTCGTGCTCTCAAGAACACACACTGCTTCAGCATAACAAACATCATCAGCTATTTCTGGCTATAAAATACAGTTAAAATTGTGGGGAATCTTAACGACACTGTTGGGAAGGCAAGTGTACCTAAGCGACTTTATAAAATGGCAGGCACACGGACCTTTCAAGAGATCAGAGGGACTACTTGGGGTCTAGGCTGCTGCAGGTTTGACAGGGCGGAAGGACATGCAAGTCACCCTTTCATGACTAAGCCGCTGTGAACCTGACATTTAAAATTTGGGGGAGAGAGAGGGTAGCCATTTGTCAGTGTTTGCACAGGGGATACCCAAGCATGCTTTCAGCCATGAAAACAAATGACACTTCAGCTGCTATTATTCCACACTACCAGCAGCTGTTGTCACACCTCAAGTTTTTACTAGCCTTGAAAAATGCACTTACTGCCAGACCCAAACATCCTACCTAAATTGTGTATACTGCTGAACCACCTGCAGCAGAGCAGAGTCTCACACTGCCTCAACCAAGGAGCACAAACAAAAGACATTGATGAGATACAACACTCTACAGTGTTAGCGTAGAAGACTGAAAAATACACCTCCCCTTTCAGATCTCATGCAGATATTAAGGAAACATAATGAAAATCCAGACTTTAATTACGCAGATTCACAAAGTGTAGACAGATTTCTAATTGCATTGAAAGGTGAGGAACACCAACGCTCCTTTGGAGATAGTAGCAGGATGGTCTGATGATGGACTTCAGCTCCTCTAACCTTTTAACACTAACACTCTTCTAACACTACTAAAAAAAAATAAAAATCACTTGATCACTGACCAGTTACTTTATGTCAAAGCCAAAGTAGCAAGCAGGGCTTGATTTCTGGCTAGCTTCTGGGCTGCAGTGCAGTCTCCACAAGCAACTGCCCAGTGACAAAGCATCTACCAAAAAGCTATAACAAGATTTACTATTTCTTCTGACTTCAGCAGGAGGGAGTAAGTACACACGGGCGCTTAATTATTTTCATTTGATGGCACAATAGGCAAGGTCCAAACCCAGGCTTTACACACACATTCCACCTTGCTGATGGAGCTCTCCTATTTATATCTGGAGCAGATGCTAAAACAAAACAAACCACAGCCTCCAAACTAAAAACTGTCATCACAGAGGATAGAGTCTTGCTGCCTTTGACTTTGGTCTGTCTTTTTTAGGAACTCATTTTCATCTCAAATGGGTTTGCCAAGGTTTACTTGGACACTGGGTACAGAGTTTCCTACATTTTTAAACTTTTGTTGTATCAGTCCCAGTAAGTACTTTAAAATGAAAATTCTGCCCAAGGTTGGAGTCAACTGTACCAAAATCTCATTTTCCTTCTGTGTTGTTTTTGTTTGGCAGGTTGATTGGGGTTTTTGTTTGTGTTTTCTGTTTTGGTTTGCTGGTTTTTGTTTTATTTTGTTGTTTTTCAAGAGCAGCTTACCAAGAACTGGCAGAAATCTGCCTTGGGAAGAATGAAATTGCACTACCCATGAACTAACCTAACACCTATCAACCTGCAACCACTCCTGCAAAGAGACCATGCCTTGAAGCTTAAATGAGGAGTCTCTAGCATGAGAAGAAAACATAAAAATTAACATATTTTGCCAGGTTAGATTTGAATATTTGCAGATGGCTTGCAATACCTAATTATTCAATATCAAAAGGAAAGCAGTGCCTTTTGAAAAGCTTTGAAAAAAGAGTTAAATTACAAAAATTATCAAACATTGCCATTATTAATTTTAAGACAGAAGTTATTATAACTTCTCTCACCTCCTCCTTTCCCATCTTTTCCCAGAAACCATCTTCCAACCAATGTTTACTGGAGGAAATGTTCAGCAGAAGTAGGGGTGTCGTTAGCCATACATGAAGTGTCGGGTCTTTTATTTTGTTGAAATTTGGGTTCATTGCATTAGCTCACACTAAATAAATCATATGTTTGCTCTGAACTCAAGACTGCTTAAGTCCATGCACTGAAGAAGTCTTAGTTTGTGGCACATACAGAACCCAGAGACACCAAAACCAGTATTAATCAGCCGTTTGCAAAATTGTTATTTACTGAATTCAGCTCAGTTAATACTTACCTTTATAAACAAACCAGAACCCACAGATTTAATAAAACCTTGAAATCAGCACTGGACGTGCAACACAGTAACCATGACAGTAAATTCCAGTATTAATTCATACATACTTTAATTGCTATTTTAATGACACAATAAATCTACGGAAGTTTTCAAAGATTTTTTATTATGGTTTTATATATTTATATAAAACCACCAAAGCACTTTAAAGAATCATGCTTTCTTGTGTAACACATAAAACTAGTTTCATACTGTGCTCCTGAAAGTCTATCGTGCTGTTTTTTCAAGTTCTTTTACAGATGGCACATTTAGAAAAAATGATGGAAGCATGAATTTCTAGTGACTGCAATGCAACACAGCATCCAAAACAAGATGTTTCATTACAACTAAGTTAAAGTGTGAGTGCATTATGTAATAAACAATAGCAGTTTGGTCATTTTAATCTTAATTCTCTTTACAACAAAACTAACATTTGTGCTTTACAACCTAAAATCCCTTGATATAAACATAAGTTCTCTGCCATAAAAACCCCGAGAAATTGCTGTCCAAGAAGAAAAACATATCTAAAACAGGAGACCAAGTTTGAATCTACTCACTTACCTCAATAATTGCTATATTTAAGACTAATGTGACATACAAGACAAATAAGGCACAACGAGTGGTACAAACGAATTAATACAGTTGTCCGTGAAACTTGTTCTCTTCCACAAATACCAAAATATGTACCGCTCAAGATAAATTTTCTCTTAAAAATGAAATACATCATTTTGTTATGAAAGTCCTATACAAAAATTTAAAATTTACACCATCTGAGCTGCCAAAAAAATAAAAAAGTGTATCAATTTTCCACAAAACTATATTTCTCACCAGCACATCCAGCCACCAGGAAAAAAGATATCCCAGTAACTCTGGAAAAGAAAAGCATTATTTCCACTGTGTTAAAGACAAAAATATTGTATTCTGCATACAGTAGTGTATTATACTTAAAAAAGCCTAGCAATAAAGATTTGGAAATTATTGTTTCACTGCCTGGATGAAATAAGGCACTTTCTTCCAGTGGGCAGCACTGTTCACATGTATGGAGACGATGAATCAGGTTCTGGTTAAAAACAAAAGGGGCTCAGTGAGGTCCCAGAAGATGACAGGAACGTTTCAACAGCAGGGGAAGACACAGGAGGTAAAACCTGGAGATGAAACTCTACACAGAAGTGGTCACTCTGTCAATGGCATTATTGACCTCATTTTTGTTTGAATCCAGTCCTTTAGCAGCATTCATATCATTCCGTAAATTCTCCACTGTCTTTTTCATGTTCTTTAATTCTCCAGGGTGTGGAGTGGCTCGCCTTAGAAGTGTTCTCTAAAAATAAACAGCGCAATAAGTGGTTTTGTCTTCATCTCTTCGTAGAGGCATCCTGTCTACCATTGTCAAATACCATATCGTTCAGATGGATATACAGTTTATCATTTATGCACTCCACTATGTTGCAATGCTTTAAGAATGCTTCTAAAAGGGAAAGAAACTTTTTCTTGAGACCGACAAAATTTTATTCCCCACTTGATTGTTATTCTAGGCTATTAGATACAGATTTGGCATCTCTCTTTTCAGAGGCATTCAGCACCAGAATCTGGCCTTAAGGAGAT